>JAKVQX010000210.1:0-25696 GCA_030463015.1 Geotrichum citri-aurantii
TGTTGTTGTTGTTGTTGTTGTTGTTGTTGTTGTTGTTGTTGTTGTTGTTGTTGTTTTTGCTGTTGTACAACCCAGCACACTTTTGTGTTATGTAAAAAACCCGAGAAGAGAAGACCGCACGGTTCTTTATTTCTCATTTTTTACACGACGCCGCATCACTAGATGCCGGTCCCGTAATGCATAACTCAAAAACCAAGGGCCGTGTAGTTATTTAACTTTTATCCCCTTTTTTTTTTTTTTTTTTTTTTTACCTCAATTTCACATAACTTTAAGGCGGGGTTGATATTTATAACCAGTTTCAACTGTGTAGAGCATTGAATGACATAGCATAAGTTTGACAAAATAGATTTATCAAAATTTCACTAATATTTCATGTTAAATTAATTCGGCCCAAGTAAATTTGTTGATCTTAGACCAAAAACAAAAAGGTTTTTTTTAAGACCCAAAATAAAAATTATGCGTGCATCAAAATCAGTTAGTTTAGAGAATCAGAAAGTCTTGAACCGGGTATATTTGTCTAACGGTTACAAGCTTTTTGTGCATTAACCCAACGCCCATCTGCAACTTTTACACATATGTAAATGACAGTTGAATAAAAACTAGATAGCTACATGAAATTTTTAAAAAAGTTCAATAGTTGTCAATGCAGGCAGTGGCTGTATTTTAAAGCGTTGTTTGAGCAATATCTAGAACAGTTAAATTTGAAGGTCAAAAAATTGATAAGGTAAATCCAATGTTCAAAAACTCATTTAGAAATCATTTTGCTTTACTAAATACGTTTTAATCTTTCGGCGTTTGTTATGTTTTTCAATTGTTGAAATATTTGATAAGATTGATTTTACTGAAATTTAAAAAGTGCCTGACAAGCAGTTGGCACGAAAAAAATGGACTAATAATTGTGTTTGCAAATAATTCTCTAATCTGATTTCTCAAATTGATAAAATTAAACTTGTTGTTTTTGTTGAATTTTAGACTGTAGAAATTTGTCTTGCAAGTGACCAATTTCCAAGA
Source organism: Geotrichum citri-aurantii (assembly GCA_030463015.1). Classification (NCBI taxonomy): domain Eukaryota; kingdom Fungi; phylum Ascomycota; class Dipodascomycetes; order Dipodascales; family Dipodascaceae; genus Geotrichum; species Geotrichum citri-aurantii. The sequence goes on from JAKVQX010000210.1 coordinate 1,012, forward strand.
TACGATAAGTGTCTTTGAGATTTTGATGGCAAAATTTTTTTCCAGCATTTATACATAAACAATACTAAACTTATAAAAAACTATCAAAAACTTGTCTATTTATCCTTGATTTTTTAAATACCAAGCACTAGTTTCTATGTAGTTTTAAATTTCAGCAAGTCACTTTACGGTAAACAAACTTATCTTGTATTTTTAACAAGCCTGCACTCATACTTTTCTCATTTATCATGATGAAATGAATTGTATACAAAAGTTTGAGTAGATAGCTCTGTAAAGACAACAATAAAATCTATTTTTTGATTATATTAAAAACAATCAACTAATTACAAGTTGTAGTACAAAGAAGCATTTTAAATGAGAGTCCACTCACTTATTAGGGGTCTGTTGCAAACGCCACTTTAATTCACGTCGCTCCGACAGAGCTTAAAAGATTCGCTTTAATTAAGCCTGATCAATTATTGATACTTTTAATCAAAAAAGAAAAAAAAAACTCATATCTCATTAAAATCAATAATCTATCTCTATGTAACTTTTTTTTAAGTCTGGCTTTAAATAAAAATAATAACACAAGTGATTAACACCTGTAGTTGGACGACTTACTCCTCCTCAATGTCATACTGCACCTCGATCCATAGACTACAGCCCACGCATTGGACCACTATAGATGTGAGATCACCATTCTCCTCAAGATCGCGTTCTGTAAGCGCGTAGCCCTCGTCTTCACCGCACCGACACGAGCGTGTCCACCGAAAGTTCTCAGGATCGTCCTCGTGTTCTGTCAACTCGCTCAGGTCCACAGTGCAGCCCGTCGCACGTGGTGGCAGCCCTGCGTTGGCGACCGTAACGCCACCACCTATCAATAACTTTTTATCATAGTCTGCACGATCGCTAGGATTAGAAAGAACCCCAAATGCAGTCTTGATCAGCGGGATGGAGAGCAGCGACGCGGAATCGGCCTGCTGCTGACGCTGCTTGTCTGGGTGGTTTTCGAGCAACGCAGTGTGGTAGCCCTGCTTAATTTCTGAGAGTAGTACACTCGCATAGTCTGCGGGCACAGATCGATATATTCCTAGAAGCTCGTAGTAGTTGTTTGACATAGCTTGAGTCTTGTTTCGACGAGCGATGGATGCCGCTGAGATCGCAACGGAACGTTTATTTGTTTCAGCGTGATGAATCACATGACCGGGGTAAGGGATTCAAAATTTTCAAAATGGAGAATCTCCCAACCAAAAATTTTTTTATTTCGACAAATCGCTCCCAGCGACATCATCTTCAATACACTCTCTAACAATCAACGGGACATACACACACACACAAAGCATTTAAAATGGCCGAAAAGGAGAGTAAAAAGCGCAGAAGAGAGTCGGAAGGCAAGCACAGCCATAGCAAGAAAAAGTCCAGCAGCAGTGCGAGTGAGGTTGAAAGCGTGAGCATCAGCAAGGTTCATGCGCCCTCGCAGCAGCTGGCTATCGCCTCTTTCGGCGCCGTTAAAGTGCCAGCCGATATTGAATTCCAAATTTACCGTAACAAGACGTCTGGAAACGTTTTAGTTCACGGCGACGACGAGACCGTTGAGTACGAGGGTGAGGCACACGGCGACCAGGGCCAATTCGTGGTCGCGCTGTACGACGCGGACAACCAGTCTGTCGAGCTGTACCCGCAGGCCGCATTTGTGGATGTCAGCACGGCCGTTAAGGACAGAAAGTACGCTCATGTGCAGGAGATTAAGAGCCGTGACGTGACACGCATGGAGCAGCGCAACAAGCTGGGCGAGTCGTTCGGTACTCGCAAGGCTCGCCGCGCCATTCAAGATCTCAAAAACAACCAGATCGACGCTACGGCACTCGCCGACATCCAGTCTGATCTTGTCAGCAGTGTTACCGTTAGTACTGCTAACCTGCCGTCGCAGGAACAAGTCCAGGCCAAACTCGAGGAAGGCCGCCCGATCCCGCCGCACAACGCGACTGCCGAGAACGTCGAAGACATTTACCCGCTGTTCGGCATTGTCCCCGCCCGCGAGTGGAAGTCCATCCGTGTCGACGCCATTTTTGCTGCCGAAGACGCGGCCACGCGCCAAGAGCTTTTCCCCTCTGGCTCGTCACCTTACATTTCAAAGCGCCTGGCACAGCTCACCGACCCGGCGCTGCACACCGAGCGTCTTCAGCTACTGTACTACATTGGCTTGTTGCTGGCTACCTACACAAAGCGTCGTGCAGCGTCGCACAAGAACGATCTCGCGGAACTGCTGCTGCACCCCGCCGACGCGGTGGTGCGCGGTATTGTCGACCGCTTTTTTGTTGGCGCTGGCACCCAGGTTGGCCGCGGCAAGTCGCCACGGCTCACTATGGATGGCGCGCGGGAGAGCCGTATTCTGTGTTACTTGCTTGCTCTAATGCTGCGCTACGACGGCTATGTTGTTGAGATCCCACCGACTGCGGTTATTCTGGGGCTCAAGCCGTCGCGTTTGTCGGAGCTGCTGCGCCAGTTGGGCTGCTCCATTACTAACGTGGGTGTCCGCGATGCGGAGGAACTTGGCATTGACAAGACTGACATCCCGTCGTACAAGATCGCCAAGCTGCGTGCACCGCTGAAGCTCCCAGAAATGATTAGACGGGCACGCAGAGGATAAAGGTGCATGTAGATAAAACTGAGTACAATTTATAAAACAAAATTAATCAAGCCATATTTTATTTTTAACTGTGATAAAAGACAGCATGAGTTCAATGTCGATTTGATGTTGTAGGCAGAAAGTTCAAGATTGAGTTTTATTTGAAAAAAAATGTGCATTACCCTAACCGCTCTGATGAAAAAAAAAAAAACTCCCAACGACGGCTTGCTGATTTTGCATGCAATCGACTCCACCACAACGTAGGAAAACGACTCTCCATAATCACTTTATATCAATCATGACTGACATTAAGAATAAAGGTACGCAGGCATAATAATTTCGACTTATTAAATACTTTAGTTTACTTTTTGTTAACGGTTGACTTCTGTTTGGTTTGAATTTGCGACAGAAAACGAAGAGATCAAAGACGAAGAATTGTAAGTGGAAACTCCAGCAACGCGTCTCAGACGATCAAACTCCCCAGAATAATTGCTTTTATTAGTTTTTTTTTCCATCATGAAATCACTAGAATATTTTTGTTAACAAATTTTTTGTAGTGCGGCAAAGCTCAATGAGCTTGCAACACTTTCAGAGGAGCACGCCGATCTAGAGCTTGAAATCCGTAAGTGCTATTTCCAACCTCCTCTCTCTCTCTCTTTCTCTTCTTCACTTTTTAATACAGTATTTGTGAATTCTAACTTATTGATGCCGTTTTAAAGAGAAAATTACACACAAAAAGCTGGCGCCGTTCTACGCGCGTCGTCGCTCGGTGGTTCGCGCGCTGCCCGGGTTCTGGCCCACAGCACTGCGCGGCTGCGACGAGCTAGCGGACTACGTGTCTTACGAGGACGACGAGCTGTTAGACCATCTCATCGATCTGCACGTAACGTACCTCGACGACGTTGCCGAAGAACAGGACAGCGAGGGTCGCAAGGTACTCAGCCGTGTCCGGTTTGAGTTTGAGTTTGAGGACAATGACTTCTTAGCCGAAAACCGCATCGAAAAGACGTTTGCGCTCGTGTCGTTCCCAGTTGAGTCTGACGACAACGATGATGAGACCGTAGCGGGTGCTGCGAAAAAGACCACCCAGACCAAGTACACGTCTGCACCCACGAAGCTCGCGTGGAAAAAACACAAGAACCTAACCAAGGGCAAGTACGGTGCTAGCACGAACTCGTTCTTCAACTGGTTCCGGTACGCCGGCGATGGCCCCGGCGACTACGCAGGTGGTGATGAGGTCGCCCTCGCAATTAGCGAGGTCGTGTTCCCCGAGGCTGAGAAACTGTACATTGCGGGTATGGGCAAAGATGGCGATGAGGACGATGAGGATGACGAGCTTGAGGATGAGTACGACCTGGGCAGTGATGATAATGAGGACGCAGAACCGCCGAAGAAAAAGTCCAAGAGTCAGGAGTAGATGTTTTGTAATTTATATCACATCTTACGACATTTGATTTTTTTTTTTGTATTTTGTGATAACAAGATCACTCCTAGACCCTAGATTGAATTTACGCAAATACACTTGAGTCTTTAAAATTACAATACATTCCAATTTTGTCGATCACTGCGTTTCTTGTTCCTTAAAAGCCGTTTTTTCTTCCCCCTTCTTCTCTCTATGCAATTCCAAAAAAACATGCTTTTTTTTATTACCATTATGTGTTTTAACCATTATATTACGTACATTAATTGATTGACCTGAAATAAAATATTATAAATAACCCGTGTGTGCTGTTCCTGTTTTACATGATGATCTCCGGCTTCTCGACATTGCCCGCAATGGTCTTGTGTGGCAAGACGCGACCACCGTTAACGTAGACCTCGTCCTTGACCTCGACGTCATCGCCCAGCACTGACACGTTCTCGATGCGCGCCCAGCGGCCGACTGTTGAGTTCCAACCAATGATAGAGCTCTTGATAAACGAATGTGGCTTGATAGTAGAGTTGGCCAGGACCACAGACCTAGACAGGCGCGCGCCTGAGCCCACCGTCACGTTGGGGCCAATGACCACGTTGGGGCCAATCTTAGCGTCAGTTGCAATGGTAGCAGTGGGATCAATGAGCACGTTACCACCGTACACATACGAGTTGGAAGTCGACGCTAGCATCTGAGAGTTCTTCTTGGCAAGCGCGGTCAGATACAGGCAAGTACCAGCAATAAAGTCCTTAGGCTGACCGACATCCATCCAGTAGCCCTCCAGATCGAAAGAGTAGAGAGTGCCATTGGCAGAGAGCTGTGGGAAGGTCTCCTTCTCAATAGAGGTGGGGCGCAGCTCAATGAGATCAATGACGGAGGGGTTGAGAATGTAAATACCAGCATTGATTCTGTTGCCAACAAACTCGACAGGCTTCTCGACAAAACGATCAATCTGGGCAGAGCCCTCCTTGTGAACAATGACGCCGTATTTTGAGGGCTCGTCAACCTTGGTAGCAACGATGGTACCCTCGCCGCCATGGGCCTTGTGGAACTCGGCTAGCTCAGCGAAGGGGTAGTCGCAAATGATATCTGAGTTGAGGACAAAGAAAGGAGAGTCATCCTTTCTGAGGATTTCTTCAGCAAGCTTGAGAGGACCAGCGGTACCGAGGGGTTCAGTCTCAACAGAGAATGTGATATTGACGCCATACTCCTCCTCGTACTTCTTGAGGGTCGAAACCATGACCTCAGGACGGTAGTTGACGGCAAGGACAATGTCAGTGACACCGGCAGCGGCAAGAGACTCGACCTGGTGAAGAATCATAGGTCTGTTGCCAAACTCAACAAGGGGCTTGGGGGTGGTAAGCGTGAGAGGGCGGAGACGAGTTCCGTAGCCGCCGACAAGAATTAAACCTTTCATGATTGTGGATGTAAAAATAAAAATAAATTAAAAAGAGATGGAGAGTTAACGAAAGACAAGAAAGAAAAAAAAAATTAAAAGAAAAGCGAAATGGCCTTAGAATGCAAAGAAATGTCGTCAAAGAAAAAAGAAGAGAAATCAAAAGAAAAATTTGATGGGAAGCAAGCCAGTATTTAAGTGGTTTTAATGAAAATACAGGAGCCCCCTTTTTTTTTTTTTCTTTTAAATAAAAATTAAACTAAAAAATTTCAGTGATGTGTGAATATGGACGGGTGTAAATATGATGGCCCATATGCTGTTTGTACTTTGTTACCTAATAGTCACTGATTGGATAGAAACTCTCTACTGAGAAACCTTAAAGTGACCATTGGCGAAAGCAGCTGCCTCCAGGAGAAGCCCACATGGTAAATGCCCGAAGAGCTCATCACTATCAGCAGGGTCAACGGCATCTCTACGTATTTGGTTTTTGCTTTGTCTGTGATTTAAGGAGTTAAAAGCATACTGACACTTGACCGACAAACTGAATGAACTATGACCTAATTGATTCAAATAATAATTTTTTTTTAAAAAAAAAACACCTGCCATAGTTGTTTGTGTGTTATAAGAACAGGCAAGGTCTATTTTTAGGCTTTGTGAGAATTGTTCGGCTAAGCTTATTTAATATTTTTAATTTTAGTAATTTTATTTATTTTACTTAAGAGGCCTCCATACTGTTAGTGTGACGGCAGCAGACTCACTAAAATGTGATTCGCGAATGAATCCCAATGAAGTTGGAAGATAAATATAGATCAATTCAATTTGTTCAAGTCTACAGAATCCTGACAGGGCTGCTTTTCAATGAGTTTTGTATTACTGAATTCCTACCCCTTTCTTTTCTCTTTGAAAAACGTTTTTTTTTTTTTCCTATTCAAATGTAGCTGAAATCCTTTCATGAAAATGCCCCTTTTCTAACCCTTCGACTGTTGAGAACCCTTACCCTATCACCTTAGTTTATTTTAATAGTGGAAACGCACAGTCAGCTGACTGGCACGCCGTTGATACCACGTCATGCTAACACCTGCCAGGGGCTTCTGCCAGCAGCAGGGGAAGGAAACAGACAGGAAACTCCCAGAATTGTAGAAACCATACTCACTAGGGTATATTATCATTTGTCATCATTATTTGCTCAGGGATCCTATTCAATTGATTCTTAGGTTATCCAGATAGTGCCTGATAGTTAACTTGAAGGATATACACGCTGCCAGATTAGTAGTTTAAGACGAATGTAACTTTCACGCGAAGTGAAAAAAAAATAAAAATGAAAATTTTTCAAGTAGCGGAAATGATGCATGTGTAGTAGTACACATTGTGGTACCATTTTTATTTAGTAAAAATTAACGCCTTGAAACTGGGCCTTACGTCACTTTATGAATTAAGTGTGCTACTGGAAAAAAATCAGGATTTATACAGTGTCCATATACACTTTAGTTAATTTTAAGCCTGAGGTATCATGGTCAAAGAGTGTCCTATTCTTTGAGCAGGTTTGACTGATGCGCAGGTACGGAAGTCTGTTGGAACAAAAAAAAAAAAAAAAAAAAAGTGAGTTTTGAAAAAGTTTTTTGTCACGTCTATTGTCCGACGGTCCGACGGAACTTCTTTTGTACAATACAGTAAAAGGTTGACGTCTGGAATAAAAAACCTAACCTGAATAGTGTTTGTCACATGACAAGTTTCTGCCAGGTCACGAGGGCAGCAAACAACACAAAGGAAGTCTGCTGTAAATAAAACCATTTCTTGACCTTTTGCCTTGAGATTTAGATTAGTGTATCTGTTTTTTTTTTTTCTTTTTTAGTTAAATATGGATGACACCCAATAAAATTATAGAAAACTATGTTTATGAATTAAGCCTTGAATAGCTTGTTGGGTTAAAAGCCATAAAAACTTATGTACACATGTTTTAACACTAATGGAAATATATTTAGATTTTATTATTAGATCTGAATTATTACTAATAATTGGGTCTTTTTTTTTTTTTTTAATTTTTTACAGTACGTGAAGTGATGAGAATCGCTGCAGATCTTTTACATACCCCGGATTTTAGATCATCTAGTCGTTCAGATTGTGAGTGCGAGCTCTGAAGAAGGGTCAACACTAATATGATTGTAACCTGATTTATCAGTAGCATTCTTATCTTTTTCAAGATAATTTGAGGGAGATTATGGATATATGCTGTCGCAGAAAGTTGATTGTAACGACAACATAATGATGAGAATCATCATTGGATCATGATGATGTTAATGAGTTAAAAGATTCTTTTTTTTTTTGCCGCTGTAGTCAATTTTGACAATATAAATAATCAAGTAGGCGGGAATTCAATTCAAACGACTTTTGACGCTTGTATAGTGGACCATTTTCCCCCTCTTCCTTCTTATAGCAAAACCACATGCAAAGTGGTTACTTTATGAGTTATCAAAACCCCCTTGAAGATATAGTAAAATCTGCTCATAGTTCTTACATCAAGTATAGTTTCCCTTGATACTGATGATTTTTTTGTTTTTTTAATAAAAATCACATTAGAGATATGAACAATTATAACAATCTAACAAAAGTAGTTTGGGTGATACTCGGTCCTACAAATGCTGGATTAAAAAAAATGCCATTAGTGTGACGATAGAACAAAAACATAAAGAGAATAATGAAAAGGTGCCATTGTTATTTTGTAATGAGATTAATTTGTATAAAAGTGGCTGTTACTCAAAGGTTTGTTTGGCTCTTTTTTTTAAAAAGCAAAAAAAAAAATTTAATAACAAAAGGGGAGTAAAAGAGGAGGAGAAATGAGGTCACATTGGCTGCAGTCACATCGTGAACACACGGCGTGAGGAACTTCGTCCTGACTTTCCCTTCACCGAAAGAAAATAAAAAAGGAGGTTTTTAATTTTAATTTTTTTTTGTTATTTAAATTTGAGTTTTTTTTATTTAAAATAATTTTTTATATTTTGTATGGCGGACTTTTGTGTGTACTTCTCTCTCTCCTTCTACTAACTGAAAGTATTTTTTTTTTAATTTTCCTTTTTTCGTACTTTGGGGCCGTTGATGGTGCAACCACCCTCTCTAAGTGGGGATTTTTTTTTATTTGGGTGGGGTTTTCACTTACGGTGTCTGGATAAGTCCTACCCGACTAACAGCAACTAAGTCCGTTCTAATAGACCAGTAAATTTAAAAACTTTTGTGGCTCGCATTAAATTTTGCTCTTTCCGCGTCCCGGACGTTGTTGAGGTGCTCCGCGTTGAAGTTGAAGAGCAAAGCCACTAGGGCACGTGAACTGCCCTTAACCCGCTACGCTGTTCAGAACTGCGCGCAAAGGCCGGAGTAACTTCCTGATGGGGTAATTTTATTCCTCACAGCGCAGTAGCCACTATATCGTGCGTCCGCAGAAGCGATGAAATAAAAGCTTATGGGTGATACAGTCAATAAACAACACCCACTATTGTAATTACATATAAAGTTGCGACATGTCTACTATACCTGTCATTTAAGATTATCTGAGACAAGTCTGCAAGACTTTTAAAACGGAACTGTTTCTTTCTTTTTCTACAAGTTACAAACAAAGCAAACAAAATTAAAATTTTTTTTTAAAAACTAAAAATTTTTTTAAAAAGTTTTGTAATCTTGTGCTTAAATTGTGAATGCAAAAGGCCCTGCCAACCTCAAGTCGCTCAGATATAAATTAATTTGAAAATCCGCAATTTCTAAAAAAAAAAAAAAACCTCTTTTCCTTCTCTTTCTTTTTTTTTTTCTTGCTTTTCTCTTTAGACTTTTAAAGAACTTCAACACTACCGCTTTGTAAATTTTCTTACTTTGATTAATATCCCTTCAAACGCTTACATTTATCACGTTTTAATGCCAACCTACGACATTCTTCCCGCTATTGACACCACTCTTTCTTACAAATCCATAAAACCTGCTAGAATCTCTTTCAACAATCTACCCCCAGAGATTATCTCGCGCATTCTCGAAAATGTCATTATCGCTGAGGCTAAAGGTTCGCCAAACCACTACTATTCCACTATGCAGTCTTTTGCCCGCAAGCTGACTACTTGCTCGGCCTTCTACGATGTCGGCATCCCTATTCTCTACAAGCATGCGGCATTTGCGGACTCATACAATTTTGATCGTTTTCTCAAGTCTATTGAGGTCACTGGTTATGGAAGTTTCACAAAAACGCTAGACTTTTCTGGCTTTACCTCAGTTGGTCTTGGCCGCACCGCCCGCATGAATGACAAGATTGAGTTGCTCACTTGCAGAACCATCGCCCGCGCGCTCGACCTTTGCCCTAATCTCAGAGAATTTCTTGCCTCTGAAAATATTGAAAAAGATCTCGATGCCACAGTCATGTTGAAGCTTTTCTATCAAATGAAGCACGTGCGCAGTCTTGACTTTTGCGGCGCTACCGACCGCCTATTCATTGAGGCTCTCAACAAGGTTGTCTCTACAGACATTTTTGCGTCCTCTTCCATCACCAACCTTTCTTTTCACGGTTGCTCCACCATTCCTCCTCTCGTCATCGAAAGTCTGCTTGCACGGCTTCCCAAGCTCAGAAAGCTTGACCTCACCCACACTCAAATTACCACACTCTCTACCGTGCCCGATTCGGTGCGTCTCACACACCTTTCGCTCTCCAAGTGCGTCCGCCTTTCGTCAAACGAGTTTCTCAAGTTTTTTTTGATCAAGAAGAAGGCCGTCAAAAACTTGCAGTGGCTCAATTTGCTTTTTGATATAACCCGACCAGCCCCTATTTCTTCTAATGACCTCACCCTTATTTTGCATTACCTTCCTAAAACGCTGGTTTACCTTAATCTTTATGGCCTGCCCGTTCAGCATCTCGACCATATCAGTAACATTACATCTCTGCGCGCGCTTTCCCTAGGCTACGTCAACGTACCTTTCAAGGATCTACAGTCCAAAGTTCTCAACAGTTTGCCAGCGCTCGAATTCCTTGACCTGTCTGGCAACCCTAACGTTAACATGTGGACAGTACACGAGCTTCTCGAAGTGAAATCTACAGTGCAGGTGTTTGAACTTTCTGCAGAATTTTTGCGCAAGATGTCCAAAGTGCCTGGATTTGATATTGTTCTCACTCAGGGCAAGCGTGGATGGTTACGACGCAAGACATCTACAGCTCGCAAGAACGTGGAACCTGTTTCTCCATCCCAATCACCGACCCAGACCAAAAGATTTACATTTTCCGATTACGCAAAGACCCGCATGAGCCGGTCAGTGTCGCCGGCATCGCCCAAACTCGTTGAAGCACAGCCTGTGGATCCTATTGGCACGTACGAGTGGCACTACGCAGCCCGCAAGATTAATGTTTGCTCCTATGGCATTGGTGGCATCACTAACCACCCTGGCTCGTGCCGTGAGCGGGGTATTTATTTGTATTACGGCTATAGAAAATAACTTGTAACGACTGCATTAATTAATAAATGATAATGATAATATGTGTAATAAAACTTTTTGGAACATGAAATTTTTTACCTAACATTATCCATCTAGGTTTTTTTCGCTTGTCAAAAGTGGAAAGTTTTTATTTAACAAAACATGTTTATGTTTTTTTTTACAAAAAGGTTAAATCCGTGATATTCATCTCATTTCTTCTAACTCCAATTCTTGACTCTGAGGTTCCTAACTCTCATTTTTTCACTCCCAATTAGTTTTCGAGGTTTTTCCCAACTCGCCTTAAAACAAAAAAAAAATAAGATAAATACATCTGGACAGTGCAGGCGGCTCGGACTCAAATCGCGGCAGCATTTTGTCGGCCCGACAAAATCTAAAAAAAAAAAACACTTGTGCCCTCTGTATCTCCATGGCCTCCCTTTACGGCTCCATCAAGGCAAACTGACAAAAGACACTTCCGGACTTCGTGCTTAATAAAAAAAAATCGATTGTACTAAAAATAAAACAAATAAAAATCCCTCTCAGGTAGTTTCTTGAATCACTAACTCACTCTTCTTCTACATCCTCCTTTTTTCTCGCGTTCAATATTAGTGGCTTTTATAAAGTTCTTGAACACAATTGCGGTGTGAGTGTTTTGACCCCCCACCTAATTTTTTTACATAGTAGTTGAACAATGGCTTCTTCAAGTAGTTACTGGAACCTTCCGAGAAAAAGTCAGATTGCGCTGTTGGTGCTTTGCAGGTTCACAGAGCCTCTTGCATACACATCTATCTCGCCCTATATCTACTATATGGTACGTGACTTTGGCTATGAAGACCCGTCCACTATTTCGGCACTTGTTACACTTGTCATGTCTTCCTTTGCCTTTGGCCAAGCCCTTACCGGTATTTTTTGGGGCCGTTTGAGTGATCAACTGGGCCGCAAACCCACACTTTTAATGGGTCTTATTGGTACCACTATCAGCATTTGTGTCTTTGGTCTCTCCCGTAATATCTACTGGGCCATCGCCGGTCGTCTCCTCTCAGGAATGCTCAACGGCAACGTAGGCGTCATGCGTACTATTATTGCTGAGATCATTGGCGACCAGAAGGAGCACCAGACCCGCGCATTTGCCATTCTGCCCATGACTTTCAACGTTGGCTTTATTGTTGGGCCCATGGTTGGCGGCTTGCTTGCAGACCCTGCTCACAACTACCCGCAGTGGTTCGGCGACTCCAAATTCCTACTCAAGTACCCCTACATTCTGCCAAACCTGTTCCCAATTCCTTTGATTATGGTTTCGTTTTTGGCTGCAATTCTTTTCATTGAAGAGACGACGGAAAACCACCATACAGCGTTACTTCCGCTACATCGTGACCCGGGCCTCAAAGTTGGTGATTGGATCTTGAAAAGGCTGAACTTGACCGTGCCTGAGCGACGTCATCCTAAGGTCTACAGCGTTCTTTCAAATGAAGTTGAAGATGAATTACTGGTTGAGTCTTCTGACAACGAATCAGTCTTCACGCTCAATGATTCGACGCCGGTTGTGCCGCCACCCAAACCCGTTAAGCCGTCTCTGCGCTCAATTTTGACGAAACCTGTGCGTGTGACTCTCTATTGTTTTTTGATGCTTACGCTGCATTGTCCGGCGTTTATGCAACTGCTACCGCTCTTTCTTGCTACTCCGCGTATGCCCGACGCACCCTCGAATGGCATTGTATTTAACGGTGGTCTCGGCTGGTCTACTGCACGCATTGGCATGTTTGTTTCTGTTCTCGGGGTTACTGGCATTCTTCTTCAGCTTGTCGTCTACCCGACCGTTGCAAATATTTATGGCAATGCCAAGGTTCATAAGCTTTCACTACTGGTTTTCCCCTTGGCCTATTTTGTAATCCCATATTTGTCTTTCACGCCCGAAAATCCTTCATATGTCGGTATGCTGCTGGTTATTCCTATTGGTATGATTGTTGTTCTCGGCCGCACATTTGCAATTCCGCCGATGACCATCTTGATGACCAACGCGGCCCCCAACCGAAGGGTTCTTGGTTCTGTGCACGGACTGACACACAGTGCTGTTAGTGTTGCGGGCTGCCTCGGCCCCTTTCTGCTCGGCAATATTTACTCGCTCGGAATTCACATTAATGTCATTGGCCTTGCGTTCTGGATCATGGCCGCTGTGGCCATTGCTGAAATCTTCGTTGCTCGGGATCTTAAAGAGTGGGGTTCTGAGGAGGAAGAAGATATTGCGGCCGCCCCTGCCAACACGGGCTACTTCACCACTACCACTACAGAGGAGGAGGATACCGCACCGCTTGTGTCAAACCAAAAGCGCCCGGCTTACGAAACGTTCGAAAGGGCTACCAGCAAGTAAGGCCGTCAGCAAATTACCGATAAACTGTGGTCTGTTAATTTTTTTTTAACAAACTCGTTTATGAGTACATTTGTTTGTCTAATCAAAAGTAGAATGATTATATAGATTTTGTAGACAAAAATTTCATGACAAAATAAAGAACGTTTTCAACTTTCAGATCCTAGTAACAAAATCGTTCGTAATTAACTAAAGGGCTACAATGGGGTTTTCCAGTCGCCCTTCTTATGATAATAGTCGCGCGCAATCCGGTTGCTACCTATATATTCGAGAACTTTCATTTCTGGTTGAGTGTCGAGAACAAGACGCGCGACATCAGAGACAATGTGACCCGTAAGACCCTGAAGAGTGATCGTGGCGGCACGGCTACGGGTGCGGGTGGCCGCGGTACCGGTGGGCACGTCTGCGCGTGCAACGACCACGACACTGCGGACGGGGACTGAGTAGTCGTGGAAAATCCATTTATGGCCGCGCACAGGCATGTGTGTGCCGCCGGCGTACCACGCGCCAACCTCGAGCACGCGGGCAAGAGGAAGCAAAAACACTAAGTTGACTTCATCGACATGCACAGCCGGGGCAAGGACGGAGCTCAGCCGCACGGAACTGTCGCAGGCGGCAATAGGGAGCTTGTCAATGGCAGCCACGCAGGGTCGGACAGCAATATCGTTATAAGAGAGATAACAAGGCATTGTTCCCAATCGCCGAAATCCCGGTGCACGTGCCGGATCAAACCCAATTTCTTCAGCGGCCTCACGCAGCGCACATGCCCATTCGTCTTCATCTAGGCTGTCGGCCTTGCCTCCGGGAAACGCCGCTAGTCCGGGCGACGTCTTGAGCGTGTGCGAACGTGTGGTCAGCAGCATACTGAACCCATCACTGCCAGCAGACTCGCTGGGACTGGCCGACCCCCCGGGTGAAGGGAGAACCAGCACCAGCACGGCTGCGCGTTTATGTAACGGGAAAGAGCGCCAGATGGCTTGCGACACGTCTTCTGAGACGTCGAGTGGCGCGTTGACCATACCTGGACGGTCATATTGTAGAGAAATCATGATGAATTAGAAATAAGACTAGTTAAAACTGATGTCATCAAGAACCCGGAGGTTTTTTGTTCTTGTTGTTGATAGATTCCTGCTCTCAAACTCGTTGATGGGGTTCTGGTAACCCCGCAAAATAGTCCACGTTAATAAATAATATCCGAAATCTTTCAAAGACCAAACAAACCTTTTCCTCTGGAATCTTCAGTTACAGAAATAATCAACCCAGGTTAAACCAATTGCTATAAATATAAATCCTCAAGCAAATACAGTCGCACTCTAAGTCCTTCATCTGCTCATTTACTAAATCAAATTTTTCTGTTCATCTACAAAATTCATCATGTCTGCCGTTGCTGCCCTACGTTTTCGCCCTGCCATCTTTGTCTGTGACATTCAAGAGCGCTTCCGAAGCGCCATTTACGCTTATCCCGAGGTTATTACCACGTCTGCGCGCCTCCTCAAGGCTGCATCCTTTCTACAGCTTCCGGTATATGTAACTACCCAGAACCGTGCCAAGCTAGGTGATACCGTCTCTGAGCTTGACGTTTCCGGCGCCGTCGCTAACGTCGACAAGACCCGCTTTTCCATGTACATCCCCGGTATCGCCGACAAGCTCCCCAAAGGTACTCCTGTCGGCCTTGTTGGTATTGAAAGCCACATCTGTGTGCTGCAGACCGCAATTGATCTTCTCAATTGTAAGTTTTCTTGACTTTCTAGCCGGCCGGTTGTCGCTCGGTTCACCATCAAGTTTTATGTCGAACTAACCTTTTTTTTTTTTTTTTTTTCCTAGCTGGTCACCCTGTTTATATTATTGCCGATGGTGTCTCCAGCTGCAACCCCCAGGAAAAGCCGCTCGCGTTCAAGCGCTTGGCTAAGATGGGTGCTGTTATAACCACTTCTGAAAGCTTTCTTTATGAGGTTGTCGGCGATGCTTGTGAGTGTTCCTGGATTTGATTTTTTTGACATTGCGTTATTTTTCATTGCATCAATTACTAACCGTCTTTCTAGCCCTGCCTATATTTAAAGAGGTCATTAAGCTTGTCAAGGAAGAGAGCAAGAATACAAAGCACGGCCTTGAGGTTCTCGCATCAAGTTTGTAGACCAATAATTTCCATATCGTTTTCAATTTAAACTACATCATTCCATTACAACTAACGTTTGTGGTATGCACTTCAGCTCAGACAAGTAATTTTATTGGACACTAAAATTTCAACAAAGTTAGTAAAAGATGTTTGAAAATCACTATTCTTTTGTGTACTTTTGTATCCATAGATTTTACAATAGAAAGGAAAACACACTCACAATTTCTTAAGGAGTTATTGAATAGATGTCAGTTTTCAGGCCTCTCCGCTTACCAAGTTTTCAAAGAAATTGCTATTCCTATGAACACTGCCTTCTGACTCCACAAACAAGTAAAACCCACCAAAATGAAAGAAAATCTCTAGAAATAGGCAAGTTAAAAAGAAAACTGTGCTAGTTAGTCAGCGTGGTGTCCGAGATTTTCTGTGCTCTCATAAAAGTTCTTGAAACACTAGATCAACTTGCCACCCAAATGATACCAGAGCGCAAGGTTGTTTGTCGTTTGATCAGAAGAATTCTTTAAGAAAATCATTAAAATACCGTACACTACCAGTAAGGCTATTTTTACAAAGTTTGCAAAAAAGTAATCGGAGAGTGTTGGCCTTAAGTTATCAATATTCTTTTTGAGTGGGCTCTAGTTTTCTGGTCAGATGAAAAACATTTTGAGATCGATTTCTTAAAAAAGAGGCGACCCCAATGAATTCTATATTGCGCCAAAAAATTGAACCCAAACATTAAACGTCTTACGGTTCCTGCTAATCCTAAAAAGGTGGTGTTTATGGCGTCTTTTCTTAAGTTGATACTAGCGACTTATACGTTCTTTCACAAGGGGGCACCATGAACCACCAAGTGTATACTTGAAAGCTTTTAAAAGCTATCTCTTACTATCTAATAAGAAAACTTAGCAAAATCTTTGAAGTTGTAGTTTTTTTTAAATGCAGGATGGGCCTAGATATCCCTGCCATGGAGATGTGAAAAAACAGTTTTGGATCACAATAAAGAAATTATGAATTAGCCAGCTCAATCGCCTGATTTCAGCCCTATTGAAAACAACTAGTTCTATATAAAAAGATCTTTCTGTTACTTCACATGTCAAGATGGTTTCTATATAACAAGATGCATAGATGGATTTGAAGTAAAAAATTTTTTTGACTAGTAGACAGAATCAATGCTGAGGCAAGTTGACATTATAAGAAAAAGAGAATGGTCACAATACAAAATTATGATTTTCTTTCCTGACCATTATTTTTTAGGCATCTAGTGCTTAATTTTAAGTTTTGAGCTATTCATTCAAGTATTTCATAGCCATGTTTTGTTCTTTTGATTGTGTTTTATTTTTTTCAATTGCAAAAAAGTTATTTAAAAAAAGTCTCAACTAAAATGTACTATATGTCGCGCTAAAACTATTCTGAATCCTAAAGCATTTAATAAGGATAGTTTGGCTTTTCATTTTCCGGCAGGTAACCCTGTGCTTCCTGTTCCTCCGCCTTTTGCTCAAGGTACGGCAGCAGCACGTCTTTGTATTTTTCTAAGCCCTTGTACACCGATACTGGGTCGTCCCATGCCTTTATTCCGTTAAGCAGGCGCCGCGGCACGTACGGCTCTTTGGCTATTTCTGTTATAGGTAAGAAGTACGTGCGGATAGTAAACATGAGACCCCCCGATCGTGGCAGCCGTCGTAGTGACTGGCGCTCGGATCGGAACATAAGTCGCTCTGGGTCAACAGTGTTCTCTGCTGTATACCAACCTATATTATCAGAGTTCTCTGGGCCAATTGCATGCGACCACGCAACGTCATCGTCGGTCTGTACAAAATAGTTGTTACGTACTACACCCTTGTCTGGCAATAGTTTTGCAAAAAAACGGTCCATAGGCGTCTGTAACTTCTCTTTGTAATATGGCACATCGCCCGAGGTGTGGATTTTGTACAGCGGCATATTGATCTTATCCTTGAGTCGCCAAAATCCTGCCAGCAAAATTGCACCGGACTTGAGGTAGTATAGGCCGTCGCTACCTTCAATCATAATGGCAACGTCATCTTGAATAAGCTTAGTTATAACAATGAGCGGGTGTTCTTTGAATGGCTTAGTAGTTATATCAAAAGACTCGCCAGTTAAGACGTTGTCGATGCCAACAGCCGTGCGCTTGAATAGAGACGGATAGCGTGAAGGCAAGTAGTCCACTAGCAGCTCTAGCGCCTCAAGCGTTGCATCTTCCGCAATAGGATCCATGCCGTAAAGCTCGCTTGCATTTTTCTGCGCGAGGCGCTCAAGCTTGCGGTCATGATACTTGATCCAGTCGTTGTCTAGCTCAATCCAGTTGTCGTAGTCAAGAGAGCGAATGCCCATCGTAACAAAGTAGTTGTGTTTGAACGGGCGATAAGGTAGCGGTTTTGTGTCGGTCACGGACCAGTCAGGAAATGGCGGCGGTAAGGGAAACTTAACGTCCATGGGCATCCAAGTGCCGGGCTTGCGATTTTTTAAAGAGTCTTTTGAAAAGACTGTTCCTTTTTCAAGAGTACGTGGTGAGCCAGGGCGCTCTACTGTCTGTGCGCTGAGCCTTTTTTTGGTTATGATGTAAACTATGGTCTGGTAAGCGGCAAAAAGAACTGTGAGCGATACGAGTCCAGCTGCAACAGTGGGGTTTGACCATAATTCTGCTATAATCATTTTTAAGGTACTTTGGGGTTTGTTTGTGATCGATTGCTTGTAAGATTCATGTAGAAGAAGAGCACGGTGCACCGTGTATTTATCTTCTGTTAGAATTGAGAGCACGGAATTGGTTTGCTTCCTATTATTACATCTAATGTTTCTAGTTTAAAAGAGATTCTTTTTTTTTTCTTTTTGGAAAGCCACAAGTTAAAGGATATTTTTTGGTTGATGGGGATAAATTGCCCAAATTAGGGAAGAAGATACTCGTTTGTGTAAACCTTGTTGTATTACTGTTTCACCAAAAAAAGATTGCCAGTGAGCATTTGGTCGCCAAGAGCGGTTTGAATAGATAGGAACAAACCGATAAGAGAATCGGAAACTGAATGCGTTTAATTTTATCTGATGAACTAATACATGATTAGTTCAGTTCATTGGTAATAGAACCTATCGAGGAAGTTTAAAAAATGCTCGAGAAGGACTGGTTTTTTTTTTTTTTTGCTCTGAATCTTTTCAATTCACACTCTATCCCGTTCACAACGCCAGAGTCAGTTTTTACAGCCTATCAATTAACAATTTTTTTTTGAAAAAAAGTAGCTAGGCAGTTTTTCTCAGCAATTAGATGACTTTTTTATTTGTATATCGCGGACAAATCTGTGTTGCTGACTCCTACATATTAGATTCGCGATTGACGGTTGGCGATTGGCGAATCAAAGCGCGTTGTTGTTTTGGGTCAGTAATGCTCCCAAAACCTTAACGCATTGCACTCCCACCTTTGTATGTCTCCACCTTTCTACCTCACGATGCTCAGACGCTCTCCAGAGCTATTACGCCAGGGCCCAGTTGCATGCTTACGACATGCTTTAAATTGGACTTTTTCCCGGCAGCTTCATTCACAGCACTGGCTTGACAGCGTCAACTCCGTCTTCCCCGACATAAAGGACCTTCACGCGCGCGTCGCGCTCGTCCTCGAAAAAGACGTTGGTTGCGCTGAGGACATTGGGGTTGCCCCTACAAAAAAGGGAGTTGTGCGAGTAGCTTTTTTGCCTTTTAATGTCCATCCCTCGGCCGTCAATAGGCTTGTTGACGTCGTGCTGGCCGATCCTCTTGCCAGCGACCTTGAGTGGTACCGCGCGCTGCGCACGCGACGGCAGGGCACTGATACCCTGATCAAGTACAACCGCTTGCTCAAAAAAACTAAGATTTCAATGTCTGGCAGCAGCGTCGACCCTGACGATGCGAAACTAGAGTTTGGCGTGCCATTCACAGTTCCACGAGCCAGCAGCGGTCAACCCAACGGCACACGCATCACCGACCCGCGCGAAATAGAAATTTACCAGCTGCGTGCTCCAGTTGATCACGTTAACAAGTTCCATCGGTACATATACATTTGCGACGACCCTCACATAGTTAAGACGCACCAGTTGAAGTCAAACTTCCCCCACCACTTATTTCTAGACGTGAGCAAAGCGCAGTTGAGACGGAAAACCCCCCATGGCAGTGATTCTAATGATGGTGGTAGTGCCAGTAAGGCGATAGTAGTATCCAGTCAGGCTACACTAGAAGCAAACGAACTGCTGCGCCGTTCACCCAAGCTAAACGGGTCGTATTTTTCAGATCTTACACTTCAGTCTCACATAGCGGCTGTGAAGGATGCAACGTTTGGTGAAAACCTTGATGCGTCAAAGAGAACGCTTATTAAGGGTATTACTGAGACGTGTCGCGAGATAGCAGCGCGTGACGATCGCGTGGAGACCATTATAGACACAAAATCCTCTAAGATCGAACACTCAATCACCGCATGGACAACAAAGGCGCATTACGAGCTGCAAACGGATTATGCCGAAGCGTTAGATAATTTGTGTTGGCACAAACTTCGCTGGTGGAATCTCTACTGGAAGGTGGACGAAGTTCACTATCTTGCAGCCACACTACTGCTTTCACATTACCTCCCGCACGCGCAACAGGGCCGTTCTTCCATCGTCGACGATATGGACGCCTTTGGCGCAGTTAACCACTTTCCCGATCTTTCAGAGGTGTCGGTCCAATTTCCTCCGCAGTTGTCAGCCGCGCGCAACGTTCTCGTCAACACCGCTGCGGTAGACCTGCACAACCGTGCGCAGCGCGAACTGCTAAAGAATTTTGTTGGAATTCAACTGCCGTCAGTGTTTTTCTCATTGCTAGGTGCTTTTTTTTTTCAGCTGCCTGTTGCGGCATGTGCAGCGGCTGTGAGTGCAGGACTCGTTGTGGGTGCTGTACGGCTGCGCCGAGGCTGGGAACGCTCTGTGCGCCGCTTCGTAGGTGATTCACTAGAGGACGCGCGCGTGGCAATTCGTGCGGAGCAGGAAGGCTTGCGAGCCCGATGGGTGCACGTGGTGGCCCGGCAGCGATCCATTGCATCAGATAGACGTAGAATTTTAGACAAGGCCTATACCAACAGCAACAGTAGCATTTCTGTTTAGTCTGCCTTTTGTACATAACAAATAATATTATGAAGTTTACGAAGCACTATAAGACCTCTTAGGTGCCAGAAGTCAGGCGTTACGTGTGCTGATAGTAAAGCCTGTGGCAAAACACATTGGCAGGATATCGTCGGACTCATGATTTTAGGGCGGTACTCGAGTGCTTCCGGGTGTGGGCTTGGACAACGGTTGAGTGCAGCACGAAACTCTTCTACAATAAGCCATTTTGTGATGAGTTGGCCTTAGAGATTTTTTAAGTGAACTGCGTTTCAGTTTGGATAAAAAATTAAAAATTGAAAATTTAAATTTTTCACAAAATTCAAGTCATAGTGATGATCTTTTACCTCTTCTTTTCTTCTATTTTTAAATTACTTCTCATTATCCTCATATTTCTAACGGTCAGTAAATGCCCTTTATTTGTCTGGGTTGTCCTTTTGTTCTGTCAGGTACCAGCACGCAGCCAAAAAACAAAAAAAAAAAAAATCTAAATCCAAAATCCTTTGGATTGATTCCTTGAACTGCCAAATATTCGAATTTAAAAAAAATTTAAAATTCAATTCTCCTTCTCTTCTTCCATTCTTCTTTATTTTTTTTCTCTCTTTTTCACTCTTTCGTTTCCTAAACGATCTCTCTTCTTGCTCTTTAGCCACTACTAATCCGAAAAAATGGCTTCTGCAATTGACTCTACGGATACACAATCGTCGTTTTCGTCTCCTGAAATGTCGACCCCAGACATATACAGGCCCAGCCCGATCCTGGCGCCCACGCCAACCGCTCTTTCTGGCAAACCCTCAACAGTAGCGTCTAGCGCCGGAAAACACAACTACAACTCTGACTGCACTGTATACGTGTCTGAGCTCGACAAGGCCACGGGTGAACATGACCTCTTTAACTTCTTTGCGCAGATAGGCCCAGTACAGTCCGTCAAAATTGTCAAGGATCAGTTTTCCAAACGACCGCTTGGTTATGCTTACGTTAACTTTGAGCAACAAGATCATGCAAAGGCCGCTCTGGTCTTAGATCTCAAGCCTATCAGAGGCAAGCCCTGTAGCGTCAAACCGTTTCAAAAAGATCCCACCAACACTCATCACATTAAAACCAAAATTTTTGTTTCCAATCTGCTGTCCTCAATAACCGATAAAGAGTTGACCGAATTGTTTTCACCTTATGGTACCATTGTCTCTTGCTTCATCCCTATTGACACCACCAAAAATAAACCTCGTGGTTTTGCGCATATCCAGTATGATACGCCTGAGTCTGCCGAAAAGGCCATCAAGGCGCTTAACGGCCACGAGTTCCAAGGCAACAAGCTTTACGTCAAGCACCACTTCTCCAAGTACGACAAGGCCGCCAACATTGTTGAACACAAGGCTAATTTCACCAATATCTACATCAAGAACATTGACCGCCTGGTGAATGAAGATGAGTTCAGGGAGTTGTTTGAAAAGCACGGCAGTATTGTTTCGCTTTCGCTGCCCCTGGACGACGAAAATCTGTCAAGGGGCTTTGGATTCGTGAACTATGAAACACATGACCAGGCCGTTGCTGCCGTCAGCGCACTCCACGACTTTGAGCTCAACGGTAAGCGTCTTCACGTCTGCCGCACGCAAAAGAAGTACGAGCGGGAGGAGGAGCTCCGCCAGACTTACGAGGCCGGTCGCAACCAGTACATTGCCAAGTATGCGTCAACGAATTTATATATCAAAAACCTTGATAAGTCTGTGGACCAAGACGTACTATATGAAGAGTTTTCCCCGTTTGGCCATATTACATCCGCCAAAATTATGACTGATGATGACGGTGTGTCTAAAGGCTTTGGTTTTGTGTGTTATTCCAACTCAGATGAAGCGCAGCAGGCGATTAACGGTAAGAATGATACAGAATTAATGGGCCAAACAATTAACGTCAGCCTGGCTAAGCGCCGCCAATCTTCTACCAATGCGTCCCAGGTGCCGTCATTGATTTCTTTTAACCCATATATGCTTGGGAATGGCTTTTATCCACCCCAGTCGGTATTTAATGGCAAGTCGGAAACACACTCCCCCTACAAAACCCCCAATTTGCATCAGTCACCTATCTTCCCTGCAGACTACTCATTCCAGCCGTCCCGCAAAGACAACACGCGCGGCTTCCAGTACTACATTCCAATGCAGCCAACGTTTATTATGGGAAACCCGGTCACTGGCAGTGCCAGCGGATACCGACATGCATCGGTTTCTTCCGGTGTGCCGGTGTTTGGTCCCAATGGTGAACCCCTCATAATCTCGTCTGGAGCCCCAGCAACAGTGCCATTTGTGTATTCCGATGGTAACAATAGCTACCGCAAGTCACGGCACCACAGTCACCACAGTCACCACCGTCATAACGGTGTCAGTAGCCGGAGCCCATCAAATAGCAGTAGCAGCCTTAGTCGAGATGAGGAGTACCAAGAAGAGTCGCATCACCAAGCTCACTACCAAGATAGTGCGCGGCCCAAGGGTTCTACGGGGTCGCTGTCAAAGTTATCATCTTTGAGTACGACTCCAACGGCGCAAAGCGGCGTATGTGACGAAGAGTAGCTGAAACAGGTCGCGGGAAAGTGACTGTACAACGAGATCCAGGCGCATCCTGCAGTCAAGAGTGACCTTGAACTGATGGTTAAACTGATAGACATGAATCTTGGACTTGGTAGTGCGAAGAAGAGCAAGTAGAAAGACGATAAGGCGGCGCTGGCGACGCTGGCGACGCATATTCAGCAGGCTTATGACCAGTACATGCTGCTTTTTTGACGGCACAGCGGCTGTAGAAGCCACTGTAAGTGCGGGCATCAGTAGTTAGACTGTGAAAATCTATGTTGTTTAAGTTTTGTTTGTGTTTTTTCGCTTGTTATGTTTGATTTTTTTTCTTATTAATTGATTGGTTCGGTTTAAATGCTATTGTAGTTACAATTCCGTGAGGTGATCTAAGAACCTACACACCATAGATTTATAATAAAATAACCTGTAGCAAAGCCCTAAAAACAGTTCTAACTAAGAGATATCCTGCCGTTGACAGTATTTTTTTATTAAAATATCTTATTATTATTATAATTATTATTATAATTATTATTTTATTTTGCTTTGTTTTGTTTTATTTTTATTAGTATCGTTAAACGAGTACCCAGAAACTGTAGGCATAAAATTACTAGACGCACCCCGACTAATGATGCGCTGTCATAGGACTAGCACGGGCGAGCCTTCTTCCTGTCTCTTCGTCTCAGATGCTAGTGGAAGCCACCACAACCCAAAACTCACGCATGCATGCGCGCACAAAACTCCTGTAGATCAAAAGAAATCTGAAAATAGGCTTTCGAGCATCTCTTTAGGAAAAAAAAAAAAAAAAAAGTATAGGTAGTAAATACACATTGATTTCGATCTATATATGATGGCTCTTAGAATCCAATGGACATCGACAAATATGGTAAGCTGCACTTTTGGTCATGAGCCCAGTTCTCTTATCGCCAGTTGTCTGTTTGTCTGTTTGGTTAGCTGGCTATTTAATTTTCCTGACAGCAAATAAGTTTAAATTAAGATACTAACCAACTTCTTGGTTTCTTAACTCGAAGGAATACAGGCTCTATTTATGTCCAGTGGCCTCGCTTAAGTCAATTGTGCGTACAGAGAGATCTTGAGTTATGAGCAACAGAAAGTTTTAAGATCATATCGCATGTATCTGGTTTTACCGCCCGTCTGATGCTACCAGTACTAAACAGCGAAATTTCTAGATAGTATAGGCTTGTTCCATTTGTTGGGCCTTACCTTTTGTTGGGCCAATTTTTGTTGAAATATTTTCAAAAATGAAAGAAAGACCCAAAATAAAAACTATTATAAATAGACCTAAAATTGCCTTTTTTCTTTTGTTTTTTTATTAAAATGAAAGAAGATCAAATAAATAATGCTATGAAAGCATATCTTTTGTCAGAAAACACGAAATCGATAAGAAATTTTTTGATGAATTTGGAATTCCCCGTTCAACCCTTCAAAATAGACTCAATGGAACAAAACCCATAACTGAAGTTTGGAAAGACAACAAGGCTTTTCTGAACAATAAAAGCAATTATTAGAAGGGTATTTAATCTTTTTAGCTCAAAAAAAACTTCTTTGAGCCGAATGGAGACAAGAATACTTGCTGGAAAACTGAAGTGTGATGAATTTTCATCTAACAACTCAAAACCGCTATCCAACAGTTGGCTTCTAGGGTTCCTGTCCCGGTGCAAACACCTGA
>JAKVQX010000211.1:0-25581 GCA_030463015.1 Geotrichum citri-aurantii
TTAAGACATAGACTTAGATTGATCCGGTACTCGTACCGTAAGTCCTCTTCCTTGCGCCATCGCCTACGCCTACGCCCACGCCCACGCCAACGCCGTTCCCTACGCTTCTCGTCGTAGCCGTCACTATTGTTATTCTTCTCGTCGTCATTCCTCTAGTCGTCATTCCTCTCGTCGTCATTCCTCTAGTTGTCATTCCTCTAGTCGTCATTCCTCTCGTCGTCCTTCCTCTCGCTTCCTCTACCTTCTTCGCGCTTCCTCTCCTTTAGTCCTCTGCCCTCCGACATCTGTCTACTATTTTTATTTTATCATAGAACACGGACCTGTTCTATTACATTTTTAGAAAGTGTTACAGTGGCCGAGTGGTTAAGGCGATGCCCTGCTATCTTTAAGCAGTCCAGGCATTGGGTTTTACCTGCGCAGGTTCGAATCCTGTCTGTGACGCATTTTTTTGAAAACAAAATATTTAAAAGTTTTGAACTTGATAATTTTGTTTGGTAGTAATTTTTTCAAACAATCTAAAGTTTTAACTGGCTTTGTTGAGGATAATTGAGATTGAAATGGTTTAAAATATTTGCTAATAGGTTTTTTTTTTGCACGATACTTTTACTCCCTAATTAATTTTTTTAATTGAAAGAACCGCATCAACTTTTTTCAATTAACAGTTGCAACTTGTGATTCATTCAGCTCCGCGACAGTAATGGTAAAAGTAGTCAGTTTATTTTCTACTTGTTTCTAAAAACAAATAGATATTTTGATTTCTTTGTACAAGAAAAGTTTGCTACTGCATCTTGTTTGTATGACCTAGATATGAAGACATTAGAATTAATTTTTACCACCATATCAAAAATGGACAATTAAAACCAAGAGAAGAAACTTTGACTCCTAAACATTTGCCACTATACGACTTGAAAAGTGGCAATACCAAAGTCTATAACTTTTTCAGAACTTGTTTTTTTTTTCTGCTATAGTGTTTTATTTTTCAATTGTTATTTTTTATCTTTTACATAAGTAACTCATAAGTCCACACCGTCTTGAGCTTTTTCTGTTCTCTATTGCATTTCTTTTATTATCTCAGTGCCAAAAATTGAGTTCTTATAGATGGAACTGGTAGTAAAGATAGAGAAAGCATAGCTTTGATTTTTTTTATTTTTGCATGTGGGTGTAGATAAATATTATTAGTTTATCACAATTTAAATACACAACAAATTTCCTATATATGATACTCCATGTCAATGTTTCAGGTACTTAGTCGTGTTCTCTGTCGTATTTGATTTTGAGAAAAGTGCCCAAGATGCCCAAGTCATAAATAACCTTAAGGGAACCAGCCAACAGGAAACATATCCATTGATTGTCAACCTTGGCCAGAGCACCAGTCATTGAAGGGCCGGAAACCTGCGCGAGGGTCTTTACAATATTAATCCAGCCCATGACGGCGGTACGCTCGCGTTTAAGGACGACCATTGACAGAAACGCCTGACGGGGAGCAACATCCATTGTCTGTGTGCACGAGCGAATAATTAGTAGGACCAAAGTTGTGTGAAAAGAGCTAGGAATGGGAATCAACGCAAGAATGGTACTAGACGGTAGGTGTGTCACAACCATAGTAAGAAGGGGACCTAAACGCTTTGAGATAGAAGAACCGCCAAGAGATGCAAATGAAGAAATGAGTCCAGTGGTGAAGAAAAGAGAACCAAGAACACCCTGTTTGAGATCAAACTTCTGTGAGATGTAGTATGAAATCCAGCTAATGGTGGTCAGTGAAGAAGCAAAGGCATCTAAAGCAAACAAAAGGGAAAGCTGAATAACAATTCCACGAGATTCATGAGAAAGCTCGGGAAGAAGCTTGTGAAGCAGATAAACAATTTTAGATTGCTTAGGCTTGACAGGCTCGGTTATTTCAGCATCAGGATCCTGTAAAAGGGGAGAGACCTCAGTAGCAGGGACCTTCCTATCTTCAATTTCGGCCTCAACACGCTTGGAAAGAAGTAAAGTAGCGATAAGCTTGATGAGACCGACTACAGAGTAAACGACAAAAACAAGTTTATATGATTCCAACAGGGTGAAACCGTATTTTTCATGGGTAATTTCAACAGTGTAGCCACCGGTAATAGAGCCAAAACTGGCCCCGAGTGCACCAATGACAGCATACCACGCGTAGATGTCAGGGCGATGGTCGAGAGGAACGAGATGAGCAAGAGTTGACTCTTCAATTGCGCGAAAGGGACCAATCTCATTACCACTAGGAGAAATAACACCAACAACAGCTGCAAAAAGCAAAATATAAAAGTTTCCGGAGAGAGAAAAGACAATACCAGAGAAGATCATCATCAAAGCGCCAAAACAAAGCGTTTTTTTGTGGCCAATTCTGTCGGCGTAGAGAGTCAAGAAGTATGAAATAATGACATCGCCAATTAGCGTGGCGCTCATGAAAAACCCTGTCTTAGACTCATCAATACCGTGCTCTTTGAAAAAAAGTGCAAGAAAAATAGACGCCTGGCCAAACGCAAACAGGCGTGCAAATCGCATGAAAATAAGAAGATGGACATCCCAGGAGGACATAAAAAGAGAGACCAAGCCAATCTCGCTAGCTATAGCATAAACCCAAGAGGTGCGCTTAGCACTGACCTCTGAAAGTTCGTTTTCAAGTAGAGGAGAGGAAGCCATGATGATATACCCTCAGAAAAGTTCCAAATAGATGCAGATGAAAGGAAGAGAAAAAGGGAAAGAGCTCAGAAGAAAAAGAGCTCAGAAGAAAAAGAGAGTCATAAAAGCGTTGTGTTTGCTGCTTCATTTCGATAAATCATTGAAACAACAAAATGCATCTGAGTAGTTGGGAGAGACCCAAAATTAACAGAAAATCAAGTCAACAACTGTCTCTTTTTAAAAAAGAAGCTGGCTTCCGTAGTCAGGGTTAAAATTTTCAGCAACTTCTAATAAAATTCATGTTCAAGATTTTCCATGTTCTATTCGAGGGGGGGTTTTTTTTTTTTTTTCTTTTTTTTTTGAAAACATCCGAAAAAACCAATTTAAAGCTAATAACCCTTTAGATTACGTTGCTGAGGGCTTTTCAGGCTTGTTGAAAGTCTAAAAGTTTTTCCGCTTTCAAAAGAAAGCCGCATGGTTTTTGAAACGGGTAAGACTTGAAAAGTTTTTTTCATAGCCCTGAAATTCTAGAATTAAAATTTAATACAAAATTTAAAAAAAAACCTGACTGGAATTTTTCGATGTTTACGAAAAACTTTTAGAAGGGAGGGGGGGGTTGTTTTGCCGTGAGGCGGGCTGGAAAAGCTCGTGTTACTTTTAATTTCAAAGCACTTCCGAAAAACATCCAATTTGAATCCGTTAAATGCTTAGTTTGACATCACAGTTCTTAGATCTTTTTGATAACAATATTTTAGTTCCATTTTAGACCACATCCACGCTGGACTTGCTTATGGCAATTTTTTTTCTCATCGCTTTCTTGTTATTCATCTTTTCACAAGCTTTCTTAACATTTCAACATTGTCTGAGTTCTCGTTTTCCACCGTTTTGCTCAGTTCCTGCTTGACTAAACACAAGGCTTTTGCCTTCATGCAAAAAAAAATTTACTTTCGGCACCTCATTAAAAAAATTTCGGATCGAAATTCTCTTACAAAAACAGTCGCAGGTACAATTCTTACTTTTCCACTTACTATTGGATGGAGCAAAAAAAAAAAAAACTGTTAAATGTAGCCATCACACTAGGATGAATCATCATGGGCTTATGAAATGCAGGCACTAGCTGTAACATCTTGAACATTTTTTTTCTTTCCATAAAGGCAAGCCATAAGATGAATGAAAGTCAGTTATTAGCAAAGTAAGTACAAAGAACTTGACTCACTGTATTAGACATTGTTTTGTTTTTTTTCTTTTAGATAAACAAGTTTTGTTTTTTTTTTTTTTTTTTTTTTCTTAATTAATTTTATTTCATTTTAATTCTGACTTTTGTTGGTTCAAGGCAGTTTAAGGGGAAAAGTTTTTTTGAAAATAAAAGAACACCCTAGAGTCATTATATACGGCTGAAATTTTTCTTCCAAACAATGCGCGCTGCTGACAATCAAGAAACAGGTTTTATCGACCGAAAAAACGGTATTCCTGCAAAGTGAAAAACATGCAGCTTCTCTGTATACCAAAGAGAAATATTTTCGTGCATATTGACCTGCTATACTTGTATAGCAAAGCTAAAACGCGTAAGCTCGAAATTTTTCATGGGCCGCCAGCCTTTTGATGAAGGCAATCAAAAAGCTGGTCTTAATCGGGCCAGAGAAACTCAAAATACATCTGGTGAAAAGCTATCTACTACTGGAAGTGCTAAGACAGTAAAAACCTGGCTTACTGATTGCTTCGTGGACTTCCCCGATTTTAAAGCGGGCTTCCGACCTAGTAGGGTGGTCAGCTGATTTTTTTGATAAATTTTGTTTTCTTGATTGGATTTTAATGTCTCCAGAGTTGTCTTTTTTATAAAAAAAAAAACTTCTTAAAGCTCATTTATTGTGTAGTTTAGGCTCTCAGTTTCAATGTATGTACAGTTTGTAACAATTCATGATAATTTATAGTGCTCGTCCCTTCATCTATGGAGCAGCTCCTCCCGGGTGGAGTAATTCAATGAAAAAAGTTTTCAGACTTAAGCGTTAAATATTAAACGGTAAGTCCATCATTCAAATGATTTTTTGGACCATATCTCCAAGAGTCGTGAGCCCAGTTCTAGTGGGTAGCATCTAGCTTTTAACGCTAGATCGAGTTGAATTGCTGGGGTAATATTCCCTTTTTGTTTCATTAGTTTTTTAAACTACAATTGTAGTTCCGCATAGGTGAGGGAATAAGGCTAAGTTTCGATTTTAATTTATCTACGTACAAACTACAGTAGAAAAAAAAAAACATACGTGGAGGCGTTGTAAGATTGACACCAATTGGCTCATATCCCCACATGTGAACTAAATCACAAGACCAAGATCACGGCCATCTGGGATGCGAACTGTGCATTTCTAAAAAAAAAAAAAAAAAAAAAGATAATTAAGAAAACACAAACATGCAATGTTTTCTGGTTAAATCTCACTATTATTATTAAGCTTTTTTTTTTTTTTTGATGACAAAAAAAAAAGGGCTTTGAACGCTATAACTTGATTTAATATCCCCCTGTGCCTTTTACTCTTAATCTTTGTTATGTGTGATTGTGTCTTAATCTTATATTCAAGTTTGGACTTTACAAAGAGTAAATGTCTTAGCTAACACCGTTCTTCCGCGTTCCATCTTAGACCTGACAAAGAAATATCTAGTAAATTCACAAAGTTTGAAACAGCCCATCGTCGTAACGTGCTCAATGCTCAGACCGTAACAATGATAGCCCACACTGTAGACCCAACCGCCACCAAGAAGTTAATAGTTGTTAAATTTTACAGGTCGCTTTTATTCACTTTTTTTTAAACTTGAGTGTTGATATAAAAATCATGAAATCCCCACATGTAGATGAGAACTTTTGCTCTGCTGAAAAATCACTCTTCAACAAGCCTTTTCAGTACTTTTTTTTTTGTTTCTTGGCCATCGGTTTCATTTAAGACCAAGTTCTAACTAGTGTTAATTTTATTTACGTTTTTAAACGGTTTTCCTTTAAGTTTTATTTTGATACCATCAACAATGGAAGACGCAGTAACAACATCACTGAGTATTAGCAGTCAAGGCACATATTCGCTTTTCAAATCTTATCAAGCGATAGACCAACTATCAGTTCCAAGACGCCCAATTCACACTGCATACAACTTGGATATGGTCCCAAGCTTCTATTACGAGATAAAAATACTAGGACGCGGCGCTTTCAGCAAAGTCGTTCTTGCAGAGAACATTTACACTAGCGAAAAGGTTGTAATCAAAATGGTCGACGCCAACAGTACCCACGGAATAGAGATTGCTACTGCTGGTTTACTACACGAAATTAACATACTCAAGGTATTTATGAAATTAGTAGGCAGTTTTTGCGTAAAACAAAAGATTTGGCTAATTTTTTTTTCATTTCATTTTAGAATTTAAACCATCCTTCTCTGATTCAGATGATTGCATTTAATGAGTCCTCCCCTCTGATAGTTATACCATATTACGAAGGTGGTGATCTTTTTGAGCTAGTTGCAAACCACCATGCTCTTATCACGCCAGCAATTGCAACCAGGATTTTCAGCGATATCTCCAAAGCCGTTTCGTATCTCCATGAAAATAACGTTGCCCACAGGGACATCAAGTTGGAAAATGTGCTTTTGACAATGACCCCTGAAAAAATCTTTGCATTAGCGGATGTCCAAAACAATCCGACACCACTGGTTGTGCTGTCTGATCTTGGGCTGTCTGCTAAATTTAATCCCGATGCGCCCCTACTTAGAGTCAGGTGCGGCTCAATGGACTACATTCCTCCAGAATTATTAATGGGTCAGCCTTACGATGGTCGCCAGACTGATTCATGGGCGCTCGGCGTTCTTCTCTACGCTTTGATGGAAGGCACCCTCCCGTTCAAACCCAGATGCAACCGTAAAACCGTCAGCCTAATTGTCAAGATTGAGTGGTTTTGGTGCAAACATAGAAATGATCTGTCAAACGACTGGGATTCAGCCAAACAGATTGTTACAGGGTGTCTACAAAAGCGAGACAGCCGGTTGCTTGTAAGGGACATGGTGGAAAGCCTGGCCGTGGCTTAGATGTCAAAATGACTATAACGATGCATTTTCTTTTTTTCCTCTCTCTAGTGCATGGCTGTTAAGCCATGACTCCTGACGAGATTATTTATTTTTCACTGGCATAACATGCATGGGTATACCAATTTTTTTTACCCTTTTTTTTTTTTATTTTATGACTGTGTCGTAACTAGATCTATGAACCTGATGATTTTAAGTTTAACTATTTAAGTTTTTAAGACTTGCAATATTTTTCTAGCTGAGTAAAAATCAAGGTAAGTCTATATTGTGACTTCAAACAGCCATACCAAGAACATTTTAGGTATTATTAACAAATGATACAAAACTTACTATAGCTGACGAGTAGTTAAAAACCCGTATCCCGCTGAGCCCAATATTTAGAACCAGGATAACAAGATAGTAACAAATTTGCTATTTGTAAACAACTGTAGTTTTTATTTCATCAATTTAAATTGTAGATAGCTTCTAAACATTGGGTGACCAGTTTACTTAAGGGAAAAAAAAAAAAAAAAATCCTGTTTGAGAATGTGACATTTTGAATACTGCATTTTTCAAACCAAAGGTCAGATTTATAACGATGCATTTTCTTTTTTCCTCTCTCTAGTGCATGGCTGTTAAGCCATGACTCCTGACGAGATTATTTATTTTTCACTGGCATAACATGCATGGGTATACCAATTTTTTTTACCCTTTTTTTTTTTTATTTTATGACTGTGTCGTAACTAGATCTATGAACCTGATGATTTTAAGTTTAACTATTTAAGTTTTTAAGACTTGCAATATTTTTCTAGCTGAGTAAAAATCAAGGTAAGTCTATATTGTGACTTCAAACAGCCATACCAAGAACATTTTAGGTATTATTAACAAATGATACAAAACTTACTATAGCTGACGAGTAGTTAAAAACCCGTATCCCGCTGAGCCCAATATTTAGAACCAGGATAACAAGATAGTAACAAATTTGCTATTTGTAAACAACTGTAGTTTTTATTTCGTTTACTCAAGGAAAAAAAAAAAAAAAAAATCCTGTTTAAGAATGTGACATTTTGAATACTGCATTTTTCAAACCAAAGGTCAGATTTACAACTAACTGAGCTGTGAGTAGCAAATAAGACGAAGAGTTTTTTCAAATATCACAACGTTAACACCAATTTCACGATTGTAGCTGATTTATCATGTCCTTCAAATTGAATTTCTGACATTAGTGAACACTTTGTTTATTTCATACTGGCTGGTGCTCAAAACATATTTTAATCTACTATTGATCTTCACTTTTAATGGCAAGACAGTTTGAGTGAAGTTAGTTGTTTGTATGACTAATCCATGACATACAACCCTTTTTTTGTTAGGGCTTTTGTGACTATTCTTTTTTTTCAAGCTTCACACGACTTCCTTTTTAAATTCAGCCCTTACCCATAAATTACTAAGCAGAAATAATGGAAAATTGATGAATCTGAAATTTACTTTTGTTCAGTAAATTTCAGGCTGTATCAAAATTTTTGGGAATGGAAAAATCTCCCACATAGATTTTTTTTTAGGGATTTTTCCTTTCTTTTCACTTTAGGATTATTTTGAACCTCTTTTTGACGAAGTACAACATATATCAAGGCAATCAAAATGGCTAGAGGACCGTTAGTACTCCCCTTTTTATGTTTTTAATTCAGTAATAGGTGATTTGTGTGTGAATTTTCTGTTTTTCTATTCGACTTATTTGGTTATGGAGGAAGTGCTGTTGCGGTTAGAGATGATTTCAGGATGTCGACTTCTAGCAAGAAATCAGGTTGCTGGGATAATACAAACGACTCGATAAAATTTTAATTTTTTTTGAAGACGACGCTTTGACAGGCTCTATAATTTCAAGACGATACTTCTACAACGCTTTTCTAGGACCAGTTATTTCAACAATTTAAAACAAACCCTTGATCTTAAATCAATTCGAATTTTTAGACAGAATCTGCATTGCACGCAAATTTACATTTTATTGAATTTTACTATGAAAGTTTTCTGGTAAACTAACAGACTTTTTTTTGTAGTAAGAAGCATTTGAAGCGTTTGGCAGCTCCTTCTCACTGGATGCTCGACAAGCTTTCGGGCACTTACGCCCCCAGACCCTCTCCCGGTCCCCACAAGCTTAGAGAGTCTCTTCCTCTGATCATCTTCCTCAGAAACCGTTTGAAGTACGCTCTCAACGGTCGTGAGGTCAAGTCTATCCTCATGCAGAGACTTGTCAAGGTTGACAACAAGGTCAGAACTGACACCACCTACCCCACCGGTTTCATGGATGTCATCTCCCTTGAGAAGACTGGTGAGCACTTCCGTCTTGTCTACGACATCAAGGGTCGCTTTGCCGTTCACAGAATCACCGGCGAGGAGGCTCAGTACAAGCTTGGCAAGGTCAAGCGTGTCCAGCTCGGCAAGAAGGGTATTCCTTACATTGTCACCCACGATGGCCGCACCATTCGTTACCCCGATCCCGCTATCAAGGTTAACGACACCGTCAAGATTAACCTTGCTACTGGCAAGATCGAGTCTTTTGTCAAGTTTGACAACGGTAACGTCGTTATGGCTACTGGTGGTCGTAACTTGGGACGTGTTGGTGTTATTGTTCACCGTGAGCGTCACGAGGGTGGCTTTGACATTGTCCACATCAAGGACTCTCTTGACAACACTTTCGTCACTCGTCTTTCCAACGTTTTCGTTCTTGGTGAAGGCTCTAAGCCTTTGGTCTCCCTTCCCAAGGGCAAGGGTATCAAGCTCACCATTGCTGAGGAGAGAGACAGACGTCGTGCTACTGCTTAAATTTCTATTATTTAAAAAATTTTACGAACCAAAACTAAACACGAAAATTCTCCACACAGCACTTCCCATTTCTTCCTCTCTCAAAAAAAAAGTTGACTTGTATTTATAAAGGCAAAGGTATATAAATGCAATTGAAAACAAAAAGGCCTAAAAATTTGTATTGTAGAATGTAGAGATGAGAATGACAAAAAGTCATTCTTGTTTTCACTTTTTTGTCCAGATAACAGTGTGCCAGTCTAGAAACCAAAAAAAAAAAAAAAAAAAGGATTTCTTTGGGAGTTCAGGGACTGCATGCTTTGATTTCTAACTTTTTTCTCCTAATTGGTAGTTATTTCGACATGGTTTCTGTTATGTCTGGAAAAACTTGTATGGACTATAAATCTCGAGTACATGTGTTGCAATGATGGTTTTCCAAAATAAAAATTCAGTCTGCTGCCACAAAAATTGAGAGCAAAAGAAGCTTCGAAACATCAAAAGCTAATAACAATATCTACAAAATTTTGAAACAATTAACGTGAACAAAAAAAGAGTTAGCCTTATACACCATATTTAGGCGTCTCTCCTTTTCACCTACAAATTCACTCTCTTAGATTCAAGAAAGAAAAAAAAAAAGACAGTTTATAAAGCTAGAAAAAGTGTCTTACTATTCCGACGAGTTTTTTCTTTTTGGACATACGGCATCACGTGGTGTCGTATGGATCTGACCAATGATATTCAAGTAAGTTTCACGTGATTTTTTTGCATCACAACTTTTTAAAATCAAAATTGGAGATTCTTTTAAAAAAAAATGATTGTTTTCAATGTAAAGAGGTGTTATTTTTAATGACTACTACCAGTATTACTGATTTTCAAAATCAATTTACGTTTTGTTTTGAAAAAAAAGACTATTAAATGGTTTTTGCACCAAAAAAAGTCAACATACAGTTCAAATTTTAAATTCATAATTAGGAGACTTTTAAACACTTTATTTTTTTTATTTAATATTGTTAAAAGAAGGTTTTGAACTATTTCGGTGTCCAAAAAGGTTAAAATGAATACTGGATAGGCTTTTGAGTATTATTTACACTAGATCAGGGTCTAGCCGGCGACTGTGATGCATGGATCTCAACCTCAGATAGTGTCATTCCCCTCCGTAAGCTAGGGTGTAAGCCTTGTGTGGGAATGCCTCGCTCTACTCTCAATTTTAAAGGTATTCCAAGCTTTGAATTCAAAGACACTTACTTATTCTTGCAAAATCTCATACGCTTTTCTGAGTCTTTGATTTGTAAAAGAATCTCTTCTTAATCCTACTAAAAATGTCAAAATAAAACTTCCAAGAAAAACAGCTAATAGGATCAGTATCTTACTAATGGTTTGGTGAGCCACCAGCGAGGGTGAACAAATTCTTTGGTTAAGGGACGATAGATCTTTAATTAATTATAAATAATTCGATTACCTGGCAAGGCGTACTGCTGAGTAAAGGAACCCGTGCAAGGCCATACTCGATATTCAATGCGAGGGTAAAAAGTAACTAAGGCTAGCCGATGTTTCTTAGCCAAGAGGTCGACAGCAGCATAAGAATTTGTGAAAACAACTGACCAAACCATTTCTTGCCAAGTCATTTGGTTTGAAGTCTTAAATAAATGTTAAAGATGGAGTTGGTAGAGATAAGTTGGGCGAGATTTTGTTGAAATTCCAGATAGCCTTAGATTTTACACAAACTTATGTTGATAATAGATTATTTAATAATTAGTAAATTGTCCTGCTAAATGGTGTACTTTCATTGGTCAGATCCATACGACACCACGTGATGCCGTATGTCCAAAAAAAAAAAACTCGTCGGAATAGTAAGACACTAGAAAAAGTGAGTTTTGATCAAGCCAATTTCTATTTAAGTCTTGTATGAGGTCATCAATACAAAGTTGTAAACCACCATTTAATTTTTGTAGTTTAGAAGCCGACAAAAGAAAAAAAAAAAAACTTAAAAATCAAGTCTTGGCCAAGTAACATCTCATTCCATGAATTACTTGAAAAAATCAAAAGCCTTGAATAAAAGAAGAATCCATCTTTTTCTTTAGATTTACTAAGACTAATTTCTTTATAAGAATTATAATGAAAAAAGTTTTAAATAAATTGGTCTACTACTGAGTAAGATCATAGCCGCGAATGTGGCCAACTGAAAAAAGTTGAACACATTCTCAAAGAGTGCCTTCTGCACCCTGAAGAGCGCGCGCTATCTTAAGAAAAATATTCTCGGAGTCTTAATTCAAAAGTCCTATTTAACACAAAGAAGGGCCTCGGAACGATAATCAAGTTCTTAGATTCGTTACCGCAACTTCTTTACTGATGATTAGCTTGATTATGGCAGCTTGTCGAGTCTTTTTATCAAAGGTCAATCCCTCGGATCAACCTACTGGGTTTCATGTATCTCAGGATTCTCTTGGCACAAAGAACAATTCATAGAGAATCAGGTATTTTCAAATGCAAAAACCACTTGTGCGCTCTGAGAACGCTACTTTGGGAGTCTCTCATCGACAACTGATTTTGGATTGATTTCTTTCTTGCATATCTTTGGTCAAAAAACTTTTGTGTGTTGAAAATTTTTGATGTAAGGAAATCAATCAGATTTTCTGTCTACAATTATAAAACAAAGTTGTGAAAAAACTAACATTTAAAACTAGTTTTAATCAAACTCATGATATCAGACCTTGTTAGAAATGATGTTTTTTTTTCTGATCTAATTGTTATGGGCAAAAAATTTCATTGATTCAAATTGAGTTGCTCCGACTCTTGTTGTGAGTTTTTCTTTTTAATAAGGAAAACAAGCCTTTAAAGATATTATCATATGCTTGTTCAGGATATGGTAGCGCGTATCTGAGAGATAGCGCTGTAAAAAAAATTGATTTCGCTTACTCCTTGTAAGTTTTAAGACGATTTTTTGTAGTTTTATCGCTTCTGTTTTTGATATTATCAATGAATTCCAATTAAGGGTCATCTACGCAAAATGAGTAAAAAAGTAAAGGCAGATACCCTCTAAGTGGATAAACCCTTGTCAAATTCGATGTCTTAACAACAATTCATAAGAGCAATGTAATGATAACAGTAATAATAAACATAGGCACAAATGACTCTATTGTAAAACAACAGAAAATAAAAATTATTGGATAACCAGACCTGCACTAAAAATGCGACCTACTATTATGACCATTTAACAAGACACTATGAAAAAAAAAGAGACATATAATCTACAGTTATATCATAATTGTAAATGTATTAACGTCATGTTTAAAAAGAACAAACAGAGACCATGATACCTATGTTTGAAACTAGAAATCATGGAACAAAAAAGACATTAAATAAATGAAAACTGGCCAGGGCAAAAAATCCAAGCTTTTTACTACATATCTGCGAATGTGACAAGGCTTTGAATTTATTCATTGAAAAATTCCGGCTGAACCGACGGGTGGGCCCGACGGCTAAAGTCATTTGCCGAAACAGTGGGTCACAAAATTATTAAGTAAGCGCAGCGGTAAAAAAAAAAAACTATTTAGCCAGTTGGCAGCACAATTTTGAAAATGACTTTCGACAGGTAAAGACAGGCACATGGTAGAAAACACTAACATTGAATGCAAAAGGATCATCCTCGATATTCAAAACTATAGATTGCAATCATCATTTCTTTCTTCTTTCTTTCTTCTGTTTCTACCACTTAAACTGATAGAAAATATTTGAAGAATGACTTCTAGGTATGCCCGTCTTTTTTTTTGTTTTTTTTTTGCTTAGCTACGTTTTTTCATCTCTGATCTCTCTTTTACTTACAATCTTTTTCCAGATATCGCGTTGAATGTATGATTTTTCTGTCAGAGCTCAGCTTTTTCCAAAACTAATAAGCCCATAACAGATGCCCTAAAGTCTCACCGCAGAGACGAGTTTATTGAGTGGATCAAGGGCCTTTTGGCTGTAAGTTTCATTGCTAATTGTATTTTAATCTGATTGCTAATTTTAATAACTTATTTCCAAAAAAATCAGGTCCCTTTTGTTTTGCATGCAGGCCCCGCAACTCTCGTCAGAGCGGGCGATGAGTCCAGAAACCAGGCTGAGGCTAGACGAAGATACGCCGAAGTTTTTTTCGATGTAGAAAAGTTAGTTGAACAACAGAGTAAGTGAATTCTTAAACTTTTTTCAGATATCTTTTCTAATTCCATCTCCAGTTTATCTTCAGGAACTGGGTAATGAGGCTCAAGGAAGACTCAAGCAGCTGGTTCCTTCAATTGGAAGATTTTTCACCAAGCTACCTCTTGAACGGGCCTTTTATGTGCAGGATGAGAAGCGGTCGATATCATCTAGGCGACTTGTCAGCCCTAGTTTCAACGACATTCGCTTAATTCTGAACACTGCACAAACTATGAGCTTGGTTGGAGGAAGAGAGCCTCTAAAATTGGTAACCTTTGACGGTGATGTTACTTTGTACGAAGATGGAATGTCTTTGACTCCAGACAATCCTGTTGTTGAAAGACTGCTTCAGCTTCTTCAAAATAACATTTACGTTGGCATTGTAACTGCCGCAGGCTACTCCGAGATGTCAGGCGAAAAGTATGAGATCCGACTCAAGGGGTTGATCGACGCTGTTAACGATTCTGAAATTTTAACAAAAACCCAAAAAGAAAGTCTGTTGGTCATGGGTGGTGAGTCAAATTTTCTATTCAGATTTGACACTTCAACTGGCCACCTGAGGTGGATTGATCCCGAAGAATGGACCCTACCCGAGATTGCTCATTGGCCCGAAGATGATATTCAAGAAGTACTGAACATTGGACAGGCCGTTTTGGAAAACGAAAAGAATAAAATGAATTTACCGGCTACTATTATCAGAAAAGCTAGAGGTGTTGGCATTGTTCCTCTGCCTGGAAAGAAAATATGCAGAGAGTCTCTTGAAGAGGTAGTTTTGACTGCACAGAGCAAGCTTGATACGAGTGCTGTTGGCAAGAGAATTCACTTTTGCGCGTTCAACGGCGGTGCAGACGTCTGGGTCGACATTGGCGACAAGCGCCTTGGTGTGCTAAGCCTTCAAAAATATCTGAATGATATTAACGGATTCCAAACGCTTCATGTCGGTGACCAGTTTGCGTCTGTCGGTGCTAACGATTTCAAGGCTCGCCTGGCAGCCTGCACTGTTTGGATTGCCAGCCCCGCTGAAACCGTAGAAATGATAGATGAGCTTCTGGACTACCTCAGTGAGGCCAACATGTATAGTCGCATTAGAAAGGCCAGCACAGTTGGAGTAGTCTAACTTTTATCTATCTAATATCTAGTTTTTAAATAGTAAACGAATTCTTTTAAACCATTTCTACGTTAGCTCTTATTATTCAAAACAAATAAAATATAACATCTAAACACACAATTGTTAAAGGATTTCCTCTGTAGCCAGGGATAAGGCTCTTTAGCTGTTGCCCACAAAGCGGTCGACTCAAACAGGGGTAATTCACACAATGACGTTGGTGGTTGATCTATGCATGGAAGTCAATAAAAAACCTTTTTTTTTTGTGTCAGACAAAAGTAAACCAGCGCAAAGGACTCAAACTGTGACCCAATGCCATTGTGACACCTCTGAAAAACAAGGTAGTTTTCAACCCAATCATGCAAAAACTAGTGGCAAATGTAGAAGAGATGCTGAGTTGAATCATGGTGGTAATTTCATAGTCTATTGCTGAAAAATAATAAAAGAGTTTAACGGGGTGCAATTTCAATCTCAAGGACTGTAGATGCCACTGAGGTCAAGACCTGACATCCGTCAGACTCAGTGCCAAACTTGCTCAGATATGAGTTGTCATTCATTTACTGGCAGCTATTTCCATGTAGATTTTGTATCATTCAGACTGAAGGTCAATGAATAACTTGATAGATTCATGTGCATTGTATATGACATAAACATTTAATGCCTTTTTTTGACTTTTTTTGCTGTGCGTGATCAGTTTCATTGTTCTTGTTTGATTGTTAATTTAATTTAACTGTTTCCACTTCCTGTTTCTGTTATTGTCCGTTGCTTTTTTTTTTTTTTTTAATTCATTTTAAATTTTTTTTCTTTTCTTTCTTTAATTATACTTCTTTTCTTATTCGATCTTTCTCGCCCATAACGCCTTGATACCATATACCTATTAATGTTTGGACTTCTTTTCAAGCTCCTTAGGTAAGACTACGTGATCAGCACCTTCCCCGGACCCCTAGTTGAAAATTGCTAATTTTCCCACAGTCTCGTTCTCTCAACGGTACTGCCCATTTTTGGATCGTACCGAGCCCTGAACCAAAACGACAATGTTTTAATTCAGTCATGGTTGATGTACTGGGTTGTGTACTCTATATTGTTCACGCTCGAGTCATCATTTGGCTTTTTTGTTAACTTTTTACCGTTCTTCCAATTGTTCAGGCTTTTATTTATCCTCTGGCTCGTGTTTCCACAAACACAGGGCGCTTCTCAGCTCTATCTCGCCTACGTCCAGCCGTTTCTCAAGGAGCACGAGGTTGAAATTGGCGACTATGCCTGGTTCATCTACAAAAAATCGCGGACATTGGGCATAGAGTACCTCACTCAATTGCTATACTACGTCAAAGAGTATGCCGCTCACTTCATACTGAAATCTGAAGTCAGACCCTATCCTGCTGCAAAACCTGAGCCATTTTCCAAGGAAGAAAGGTTTAACGGAGGTGTTGGCAAAGGCTCGTTGGTAGACACGTTTTTTGCACAGTTCAAACAGCCCCCTTCATTCGTTTCTGGCAATAACTCTACCACTGAATCGTCTACGACTTCTTCTAATGTATTTAGTAGCTTTTCCAACAATACCGAGCCTTCCAGTTTCAACCTAGACAAATCCAGTCTGTTTGGAGCAGCTTTCAAATTTGGTGCTTCCGCTATTCAAAGTTCATTGCAGCTTTCCAAAATTTCTAAAACCAACGAAAGTCTCTCTTCACAGATTTTCAAAGCTCCTCCTTCCCCAATGTCGGAGTCTCGCAGTGTTTCTGGCCAGTCTTTGGGTGTTGCCACCGGCGTTAGTTCGGTCAACTTCGAACCCGTGAATACCAGCACAATGAAAAGGGCGACTGGTTTGCCCAACGAAAACTCTGAGCTGGGCTCCAAGTCTTCGTCAACTAACTCACTCAACACTGATTTTGACTTTGCTTTTGTCAAGCCTGATGAGAATAGCATTGACTCGCAGCCGTTGCAAAGAAACCGATCAAGCTCTTGGTTCAGCTGGAGAAAATCTTCACAGACCAACGGCTCCCAAGAAACAATCTCTGAAAAACCAGCCTCTGAAAGGTCCGTTTCCGACATCAAGTAAGCACTGGATGCTTACATTTGTTGTACATCCCAATGGCTTTTAATTTTTATCGTTTTTTTATTTGTTCGTTTTTATTATTATTATTACTGAATAGGTGTGAATCTCATTATTTACATATCATATTATGATTAATTTTATTTTATCTTAAAACCCCACGTTTGCTTTTCTAGACCTTCTTGAAAGGATAAGAAATCTCGTCATCCTTTCTAATCCAGATTGCCTTTTTCTTCTTGGTTGTGACATGCTCAACAAAAACCTGTTGACAGTACTTCTTTTTGAACGTGCGAATAAACCTAGGGTCCCAGAGCTCGGATGCAACGCCCAAATCCTTACAGCACCGCATCATAGCGTTTGACTTGCAGCCCTCAGTAGCTGTGGGAATACCGCTAGGGTCAAAATAGTCCTGCTCGCCTCTGGCAACCGCCACAAGCCGACCCTCAGCAACCAGGGCGTACTCTCTAGTAATCATCTTAGGTGTAATGATGGTCTCGCTTCTTGGCGCTAAACCCCAGCCACCAGGCCCAAATGCCTTGTTGAGAATACGTCGATATTTGATTTCGGGAAGATAAATCAGTCCATCGGGTTTGATCTCTATATCTTCTTGATCTAATGCTGCTGTGAGAATTTGGCCGGCCTCCTCAGGAAATCGTTTTGTGCCCAGGCCATGATAACTTTGAGACCAGTCAACTGTGTTTTGCTCACCAGGGTCTGTCAGTGGCGCGTCGCGGAGCGCAATCTTTTCCGGAGATGTTAAAACGCCAATGCTCGTGGTCGACTGGTTTCCTTGATCAGCAGGTTCAGAAATCTTAGAAGATGACGTAGAAAAAGTAGTCTTCGCCGCCGAAACCACTGCGGGCTTTGCCGAAGTAGATACAGTTTTCACGGATGCCGCAGCCAAATTTGCTGGCGTTGAGACTGGCTTGTAAGTCGACGACACTGACTTTTTGAAATAAGTTTTAGTTGTTGACGGTGCCACAGCATAGCCCCTAATGC
Organism: Geotrichum citri-aurantii; assembly: GCA_030463015.1. NCBI lineage: Eukaryota > Fungi > Ascomycota > Dipodascomycetes > Dipodascales > Dipodascaceae > Geotrichum > Geotrichum citri-aurantii. Next base: position 17,801 of record JAKVQX010000211.1, read on the forward strand.
CGGTAAAGTTACCGTTTCTGACCAGTAAATGGTAGGTGTTACGCGTAGATTTCGAGAAAAAAATAGCAGACATGTCAAGATTTGTGGTGTGTAGATGTGAGAAGAAAAAAAAAAAAAATCAAATCAAGCAACAACTGTATCTAAATACACTACCAAGATGGGGCTTTTTTAAAGTAAGATTTTTTCAGGTCTTTTTTTAGTTTTATTGTGCATTTTGTGCTGAGCTGCTATTCTTTCAGGTTTAGGGTATACACTCCTCCCAGGACTCAAGATTGTTCAAAATAAATCATGTACTTTTAGCGAAAGGGTATTGAGCAATCGGAATGCTGGTATAAGTACAGTAAACATTTATCTTTCTAACTATCCTTTTGTTAAAGTCTTGTAACCAAAAAGCAAAAAAAAAGATAGAAAAAGCCTCTCATCAAACAAAACCAATGGTCTTTTCAAAACTCTTAGAATAGTTGTCTCAGCGTGCAAAAAAATACCAAGCTTTTTATTTTATTCAAGACGTGCTTTATATGAAACTAATAATGTAAAAGTATTTCAAAAACTAAATTCTACTTAACTGAGGCGCTTTGTGAACATTTGACAGCGCTGCTAGTTATTGAGATCTTAAACGGTGACAATGATTGTGATTATTTTATGAACAATAGTTTAAAAATGGTGTGGTTATAAAAAATGTGAATTTTTTTTTGAATTATTTATCAAGAGATATCATTTAGGTTTCCATTGACAGATTCTTTTAATCAGTTATAGAGGCTACCAACTACCAATTTTTTTGGAATTTCAAAAGCTTCAGACTACTATGAAGAACTTGGTACCAAATTTGTCCTTTGTTTTTTTTTTTTTTTTTTTTTTTTTTTTTTTTTTTTGTAATACTATTAGTTAGTATTAAAAAATCAAAAAAAAAAAAATATTTAATAATCCAGCGTTTAGTTTGAAGTAATAACTTAAATAGCAAAACTCTGCTTTACCAAAAAATCTAAGTAAGAAATAAATTTATCAAATTATTTTTATTATTATTTTTAAAACATTAATACAACAAGTAAATTTAAATAGTATTAATGCCAGTAAAGTAAGTGCTGGAAACTAACAGCACTAATAATCAAGCTTTTGTGACTAGATGATTTCCTAAAATTCTGGTTGATAAAATCAGAAATTAGAATGTGCCAGAGATGCTTGTCTATTTTAACAACTAAAATTAAACTTTTTCTGCTCAAGTTACTACTGATCTAAGATATTTAATCTCGAATGAATCTATCGCAAAAATCTACAAGCCCTTAAAAACAAAACTGCACTTTTTTTCTTTTCCTTAAAAGGTGCCGTTTTTCACTAGCAAATAAAAGCACCTTTCTTTTTATCAGCAGATCTTTCCAACTAGTATTTTAATGCCCAGTTTTTTGTTAAGAAAAAAGTCAAAAAATGATTAAGTATTTTAAAGAAGTTACTAACTACACATGTTGAGGTTTTTTTGCATGTATTTTTTTACATTTAAAACAGTTTTAGAATTTTTTTTTTTGCTTTTGTGACACATTTTGGAAAAAATAGTACATTTATGAATTCAGTCTAATAATTGTATTAGTCTAAAACGTTTTATTTTATCTTAGACTCAAAACAGAATCTTTTAATTAGTTTTTTCTTCTGTTCCCTGTTTGAATCAAAACTAGTAAAAGGCAAAACTATAAGGAAACTGGTATAAAATTCTGCTATCTTTAGCTCGTAATCCAATGATCTAGGTGCTAGATTGTCGTTTAATTGTTGCCAGTACAACTAACTAAAAGATATAAATCCTGTAAAACTACAAAATTTATTTTAGATACTTAAGTAGATGGTTTTTTGTTAAAAAAATTAAGACTATTAACGCGCTTTATGGAAAAGTTTAAAACTTCTGAGCTTTACAGTTGTTATTCGTGGAGAATCTGGCGTCTTCAAATGCAGAAACCACTTGTGTGCATTGAGAACGGTAAGATTATCTTTTGAAGTTTTGTATCTGGATAAAAAGCTGCAAAATTTACACCTAAAATGTAAAAATTTAAATGCATTAATTTAGCACGATACACTATGTTCTGAACATTCTAGAAACGCTTTTTTTCTAGCATAATAAAACAGACACTTGATTTCAAAATTTACATTTTTCTTTTGCTAATTTCTGGAAATAAGTCAAAATTATAAAGAATAAACAAAGTGATAGCTTTTTTTAAACAATCAATTCTTGTGAATCACATTGTGAATTTAGTTTTCTCAAGTCTTTTCTAGTACTGGCACGCTTCAAAGGACTACAATAGATGCAATACATATGTGCTATAAAACAATCAAAAAAAAAAAACCAAACAGAATTGAACCACTAAATAAAGCTCAAAATTTACAATTCTATTGACTGAGCTTTTCAAGAAAAAAAAACAGCATCTTCTTTTCAATGTCTGTAGTTGTAATACTAAAAGAAAGCCTATTTGTTACTTCAAAATCTTGTCTCAACTTTTAAAGTGTTTAAACACTGTACTATTTGGGTATTTCTATAATATTATCTCAAAACTAGAATTTCCTAAAAAAAGTGACTTTAAAGGTTTAAGATTCTGTGGGCAAGAACTTTTTTGAGAAAAAGAAGTCACCTGGACCATTGCTCTAAAAGTTGACGTCTGGAAATTTCTGTTAAAATTTCCATGTAGAAGCTTGTTTGGGTAATGTCTTTTTCACACCATCAAAGGTCTCTTTTACCAAACAAACTTTAAGCCTTCAAACAAAGCAAATCATGCCTTGTCCAGACAGTTTAAAACTCTGCCATCACTTTCAATTAAAAAAACCATTATCTTGTCTATATTTCAGTTGCCTGTCCTTTTTATTCCAGTTTTGTTAATATATCTTTCAAATCCAATTTTATTGTTGTCTAGCATTTAGGAGCTAAGTATCCATGTTTCTACGCTCCATTTTCTTACTGCTATTGACATTGCTCTTTGAATAAATCACTTTCCCCGCTTTAGTCTATTGATTTTTTTTCAACCATGGTGTAAGTAAACTCATTTTTTCAACAGATATTTGGAGCCATTAAAACTTTTGGCTAACTATGTGTATCTAGATCTCTAACGTCAGTGATAATATCCATTGAAAGCTTCCTAAAAAGTCCAGAAGCGGCATTTGCAACACATTTGCCTAAAGCACTAGCCGAAACAATTAAAGAATACACAACAGGTCAACATGATTTTACCAAAGTTCACGAAGAGCTGAGCCAGCTCAAAAAGTTTGTTTCAAAAAACAACCTGTCTGAATCAATGTTTCTTGAGTGCGTCGCTTTATTGGCGCTCAAACTCTTGTCGTCTAAACAGCTAAATCAGTGGTTCAATGCCTATGTAAACCCCGCTATCAACTCTGCTAGTTATCTCAACAATGTCGCTCAAAGTGCTCGAAACTTTTTTTTGGTCATACTAAAGCATGGAACAGACAGTCTTTCAGATAAAAAGTTAGAGAACGGAACTGATAATCCAGACCTGTTTCCGACAACTTCCTGCATTATTGAGACACCCAGTCAACTTTATTTTTATAAAATCTATCAAATTTACGAAGGTTCATCAGAGTCATTTTTTCAATTTAATAGCGAAGCAACATTAAATTTTTCAGAAAGAAAGCGGTTTATTATCCAAAACGCAAAAGAACTTCTTATAGAGTATGGCAGAGGTCAACCTGAACAATTTTTTACAGACATCAACAAAAAGTTTTTGGTTCCTGAAAATCGCCAACTAGTTTTGATCTTGATCTCAAACATTCTTGCAACTCATAAAAAGACAGACTTTTCTAAAGTCTCAAATACGCCGTTTTGTGAATCACTTTATAATTGTCTGTTATATGATAACTCTTCTACCATATTAAGCATTGGTATCAATGTTATGGTGATGTTTATCCCATACAACGCAAGGAATTTACCTTTTATAAAGCTTTTGGTCATTTTTGGTCGTTTAGTAGCCTGGAATGCGCTGAAGTTTCCTAAAACTGAATTACATTTGGAATCAGAAACCGCAGATTTTCAAAATAATTATGAGACCAGCTCCGAACATGACACTGCAAATGAAAAAATTGACTGGAAAGTGTTGAATGAAGATCATGATTACTCTGATGCTAAACCATTAGACCTTTTGCCCTTTTTAAGCTTTTTGTATGGCCTATTCCCTCACAACTTCCTGGAATTCTCCAGGTCCCCTTCAACCTACCTCAGGTTTATGGGATACTGTGAACATGTACCAGCTATTTGGAATGATGAAAAAGTTATATCAGTGGTGAAAAGTTTTTCTAATAAGCTCACACTAAATACTTTTCTCATAAACTTTTCTCAAGAACAAGAATTGAATGATTTAGATCGTTGGAATACGCCAGCGGAAGTTTTAGCAATCCACTGTTTAAACTTGCTTTTGCATGAAAACTCGCAGTATGATTCATCCACTATGAGTATAGTAGAAGATTCACCTGAGGCTTCTCACTATTCACCTTCATCTGTCATTACAAAAGCGTTAGCTGTAAGTAGCTCCAACAAAAAAGACAATTTTAATTTTGATGAATCTCCAGCAAATTTTGCCTTCGAAACTGCTTTGCTTTGTCAACACGAACAAATGTACAGAAAACCTGAAAATACCAACTTTCTTGTTAAAACACCAACACCGTTTGTTAATGTGCCAGATCCTCTAATCAAACAAAATTCAGCTCATGAAAGCTCCTCGGTGCCTTTTTCTTTGACAAATTTACCTATCGAGGGACTTAATAACCCACAATTCATTACTCAGACTGGTACTTCTAGTGGTATCACGCCTATTACTGTCAGTAATTCACACCAAACTCAGCATCGTAGGAAAAGCTCCGATCTTGAGTTGTTAAACTTTTCACCCGTTACCACATCTTCTTCTTACTCAGAAAATGATTTAATGTCAGATGATATTTCTATGTTAAACTCATTCACGAAAAATCAATTTGTTCACTGTACAGATCCTTATGCTTTGCTTTATCAAAAAGAAATATTTTTGTTGAAGAGTGAGCTTGATTTCAAGAGTTATTTGATGCGAATCAGTTATCATGCTTATAAAAGACAGCTTGGATTGTCAAACACCAGTCAGAACTTCGAATCTGAAAATGAGCGTCTTAAAACTTTAGTAAAAACACTCGAAAAAAAGAACTCAAACTTGGAACTAGCTTCTAAAACTGTTCATTCAGACTATATGACACTCAAATTAAAAACCGATACTTTCATTGCCTCTATATTAAAGGACAACAAAGATCAAAAAATTTCTATAAAAGACCTGAACAAAAAGCTACTTAAGACTAAAGAAGATTTCAATACGTCCTGCAAAAACCAAATCCAGTTCTTTGAAAGTCTTGCCAAGAAGCAGACTGAAATATCGCTATTGGAAAAAAAGCTCACTGATTTAACGGAGACATTATCTAAACTTGATTCTTACAAAAGTCTCTTACTCAAAGCTAACGAAAGACTTGCACAGATAGAGGAACTAAAGCCAAATTTTATGACTTCATATGAAGAACAGCAAGCTATGGGTGCTTTATCAAGTCTAAAAAAATTTGAAGATTCAAAAAATGCCGCCATTTTTGAAATAAAAAATATCAAACTGCGTTCGGAAATTGAAAGAAAAGGGTACCAATATCAGATACGACACGAACAAGAAAAAAACGTTATCTCTACCAAAGCCCGCAAGTCCTTTGAAAATTTCAAGCAAGAACAGGAGCTTGCAAATGAAGCAACAGAAAAACTGAAAACAAAGTTAAAGAAAACTGAAGATGAGTTTTCTCTCATATTAGACGAACTCGCAGAAAAGAATTCAACCGTGGAGCAGTTAAAACTAATTGTCGACAACTATGAAGAGCAAATTAGGCAATTGGATCAAAAAATTTATGACCAAGCTGGAATGATATCGAAGCTAAAGCAGAAGTTGATTGAGTGTAAGAAGCGGTTTGACTGGCAGAACCCTGATTTGAGTAACATTCATCCTGGCAGAGGTGGGTTTCAAAATAGTAGTGTTAAAAGAAAATCGACTGTTGATTAGGTCATAAGTTGTTTTACACGATGTTTTGTTAATCGTGTGCTATCATGTTGCTTACTATATATATGTTATTTATAAATACTATTAAACAGGATTTGTCACAAAATTTAGTTCTTTTATTGCTGGACTGACGCTTGGCTATAGAATTCTCTTTCTTTTTTTTTTACAGTCAAACGTTGAAAAAAAAACCTTTTTATAGTTTCGCGTTTTTTTTTTTTCGAAAATTTGAATCTTTTTTATGCTCTGTTCAAGATGCTTAATTTCTGGACCAAGAAAAAACAAAAATTTACAAAAAAAAATCTCAGTAAAAACGCCTAACCCATTTGTCATGATTGACAATAGCGCTGATACAACTAATTACCTGAACCATTTGAAAATATTAAAAAATCATAATTTGAGCCTAGGAAAAAGTTTGTTACACTCGCATCAAAAGTTAAGATAGTTTAAAGCAAAAAAAGCTTTCAAGTAATTTCATCGTTCACAAAACAAAAGATAGAAAATTAACAGCTAAGATTATTATCATGCATATGATAGATATCAATAACAAGCGGCTTTTATTTGGGTAAACAAAAACTTGACTAGGAATTTCAACGTGATTTTTTTTTTTTGAATGAATAGATCAAGACGATAACCTCTTTTTTTTTTAAAAATGAAATAAAATTTCTTGCAACTTTGTCTCATTTGGAAGTTCAATTTTTTTTTTTATTTCACCTAAACCACACTCTGTCAAGCAATAAATAGTATTTATGACATAATTTTTAAAGTGTTCAAAAATTCTGCTATAAATCGGACTTCAAAAAAAAAATTATTTTTCGCACTTCAAGTTCAAAGTAACAAATTTTTGGAGTTAAGGCAATCACTAAAATTTCTTGGTCAGTGCAGTCTAAATAAAAATAAACAAAATTTAAACTTGTCGACGCTCGTCATAATCTTCCGTGACTAATTCAATTCATCTATAAACGCTATTGTTGAGTCTTAGTCTTTTAAAAAACAAAAAAATCTATTTGTCCCAGCTTTTCTTGAAAAAAATTAATCTTTTTCATATAAAAATTAATCTTTTTCACATAAAAATTGATAAGCTTATTTTTGAGAAAACAGTCTCAATTGTCCTGACTTTAAGATTCCTTGATCACATATAACAGTCCATGACAGACTTGTCACCATCGAATAAATACAGGTCAATCTTAGAGGCCTTCAGAACACCACTTCTGGAATTTTTTTTTTGTAAACAGTAGATTTTAATCAATGATACTTGTGCATATTATTACATACTATCATGATTTTGTGTTAGTATCATTATCATGTAAAAACAATAAACTGATTAGATTGTTCTTTTATCTTGTTTCACTAGTAGTAAAAAAGCTTGATAGCGGGCCATGTAAAACTTGTGTTTGGACAACTTATCACCATAATATTGAAAGGCATTCTCACTCTACCTAGCATGGAGCTGGTGCAAAAAAATTAAAAACCTGTTTATTAAAAATAACAACAATTGATGGTCAGCTTAACAGCATAGTCTGCCAAGGTTTTACCGCCATGCCCTCCCACTTTTTCTAACACACTGTAGTGACGATCCTGGTGGGTTTCCCTTGACACACGAACTAGGTTCGTGGAAAATTCGACGCCATCGAAGTGAAAAGAATTATATAGTGAATGGCGCAGCCCCGCTAATAGGGTTATTTCTTGTTGTATTGATGTCTTCTTTGTATAATGTTTTAAATAGTTATAAGGACAATAAACTGATTATAA
>JAKVQX010000212.1:0-25580 GCA_030463015.1 Geotrichum citri-aurantii
ATCCGCTTGAGACCAGCTTACCGGGCCCCCTCCCCTCCCCCAATGAGGGGGCCTAGCGGCTCATGGGAGAATTCCGGCCTTCCCGAATTTCCGCGCCTACGGGTACAGGCGCGCTACAAATAGCCCTAGACCCAGGTAAGCCTGGTGTCTTCTCAGTATATAATTACCAATTTCCCAGGCTGCCCCACTCATAGACTTCCCGGATTAGACTTTTTTGTAGTTGGCAAGCAGACGAAATCAGCCTCTTAGGCGCTGTCAGTAGTTGCACATAGTAACGAAATTGTAGATTTACTACAAACCATTGATTGGTTATGCCAAAGAAATGGTCATGTTACGATAAGTGCTCTCTTTCTGACAGAAGCACATTTAAATTGGAGTGCTTGTATATTGGCTAACAATCTGTAGTATGTTTCCAACACGCGGAATTTTTTTGTAAAAACTATGTGCTGTGTCTGTGTTGACATGGCAAGAAAATAAGCCGTCTTTTTTTTCTTTTTTCTTTCTCTCTCTTACGACTCAAGAACAGACCAGAATTTGGTCCTACATGCCTAATCGAAACTATAGCGAGCTGGATGGGATAACAGGTTTAGCCTAATTTTTTTTTTATTTTTATCATTCGTCATCATATATGCATCATTCGTTAGCTGAAAAAAAAACCAGTTAATTTGCTCGATGAATCAAATAAATAATTGAATCTTTTGGATATCTTCAATTATATTGCATCGTTTAGATCGCACTGTTTAGGTTGCTTGGCTTGAATTGCTTTCTGCAAACTTATTTTGTTCAGATTGATTCGTTCAGATTGGTTTTTTTCTTTCGAGCTTGATTTTCTCAATCTCCAGTGGTTTAAACTGTTTAATAAAAAGCACCTAGCAGAGTGCTGAGAGCAGGTTAGATGGGTAATACTATAGACTTTGTTCAAATCGGAGTTGGTATGTTGATTGGATCACACAAATACATAAGGTTCCTTGTCTGATGTTAGTTTGTGACTCCAACCACTTAAAATAATTTATTCAAAAACCACACTTTGTCTCAAGTAAACTTTTAGCACAATGAGTGGATCTACTGACAAAAGCATGATCTGTGGGACATCTTTTGATTTAATTTTTGATTACCAAAAAAAAAAACCTTGAGAGTGATGATACCCCATAAACAATTGCACGCTGGTTTTTTTTTTTTTTTTTGTTTAATTTACAAAAGCTCAATGGCTTTAAACTTTTGGGGATGCAAAAAGGGGAATTTCATTAAAGTTTCGGTGCGACTGCATTAGGTTATTTTTTTTTAAAAAAAAAAAAACACTAGGCTGACACAACACAACTTTGTTGTTGTGGTTACACATGACTCTCTACAGTGGGGAAGCCCCCCTTCTTTACTACGCAATACCGTAACACATCAATTTGAGGATTAAACTCTTTTTCTTTTTTTTTGTTCGGCGCAAAGAAGTTTCCATTCACAATTAAAGAAGAAATCAAAAACCACGACGACGATAGTAGCGAGCCAAACCAAAAAAAATGAAAAAAAAAAAATCCGAAAATCTAAAAATTAAATAAAAACCAAAAGTCTGAAGAGAAAAAAAAAAGAAAGGAAAAAAGAAGAAAGAAAATAATCCAAAAAATAGGAAAATAACAACACATTTCATCCTTCTCTGTTGTTTTCATTATTTTTTTTCCTCTCTCTCTCTCTCTTTCATCTCGAATTTCACTTCTTCACTATCCTCTTTCTCCAGTATTTCCGCCACCAACATGTCTTCTTCACTCCCCGCCAACACAGTCCTGTCTACATCGCAGATTTTCTCAATAGTTTCATCATTGATGGTGCCACCAAATCATTGCAACATTCCCTACATAGAACATTCTCTTTGCGAGTTGAAACTACATGGAAGATCACAGGCTACCTCGGCCAACATCACCACGCATATCACTTCAGCTCTCATCCGCGCGTTCGTGCTAAAACCACCGTCCGAGACTGCAAAAATTCAGGCACTCACTATCATTGCCAACGCGCTCGTTCTAAATTCAGAGCTTCTAGAAAGCTTTGACCCCAATCAGTTCAGCCTTGTTAACCTCATTCTCGGTGAATACAACAAAACACACGACAACACAAACCTATATTTGTATGGCCGACTGCTTTTCTTGTTTACATTTAAGGGTTTCCCGCTCAACCTCAAGCACGACTGCTTTCAAATAATCCTTGCCAAGCTCACTAGCGATTTACGGTCAGCGCCTGTTTCAGCAACTATTGAGCTGCTCAAGTTTACCTACAATCTGCTGCATCATTCGCGTTACATGACCCTTGTGCATTCGATTGAACTAAAATCCAAAATATTCGTGTCGCTGTTGGAGCTGCTTGACTCTGATAGTCCTATAAACAAGGATCTTTTAAATGTTTTATCACTTTTTTCTTCGTCGTATTGGGGAACTCCGACACATTTTACGGCTTCTGCGGGAAAAGACTATGACGACTACTACACCATCATTGTAAGCAAAGATAGCAGTGCAATTCCAAAGTCGTCTGAACTTTCATTCAACAAATTCATTTTACATTTCGATAGCATCCTCTCCTTCATCAGCAACCAAAACTCATCTATTTTTGTGGATTTGACGCCTTCCCTAACCTGCCTATATAACCTCACGGCGTCAGTCCCAAATGAGCACCACCATTTGCTTCTAGCGCGGCTCACCGACACGGCACTAAAAAATCATCTTATTTTTGAAGCATCACTATCGCCCGAAACATCTAATCTCGTATATGACATTTACGCACTATTGTTGAACAATGACACAGACCTTTTGACAGCGACGCTTGGCATTTCATTTACAAACCAGCGGCAATGTGCATCGCGTAAAAACTCAGAGTTTTCTATATTCGAGGAAGACTACATTTTCTCTCGGCGACACAGTACGGCGACTGCGCACACAAGTGAGTCGACGTCGCTGTCGGGACTATCAGAGCGCGAGAAGGAAGAAGAGGCAGAGAAGCTGTTCCGAGTGTTTGAGCGTCTCAACATGTTTACGGACTCGTAAAAGAGGGTACAGTTTCTGAACACAATTTGCACCTATGAGTATTACTTTTTATGCGGGTTTTGCAGCTTCTTTGTTGTTCCATAGAATGTGTACCCAATTACTTTTTTCAATTTTCTCTGCGGATCAGCAGCAAAGACGCGCGACATCTGTTGTCTTTTTTTTTTCTCTCTGGGCCATCTCTAAAAATAAACCCAAACTGAGATTAATGGCTTGGGACTTGAACCAATGTCATTTAAAATTAAAGCTTTTTAAACCCCTCCCAAGCATCATGTGCCTGCATCAGCTCATGACAGTAGATCTACCACCATATACCATCTCTAATCAATTACATCTATCTTTTGTCATACGTATCTACATTTATAGCTATACATTACACGCTTTAGATAGACCTCTAACATCGTCATGTCACTGGTCCCTGTAAACCACTCTCCAAACTGGATTGTTGTGCTGCGCGATACCCCGAATAAGACTCTCGTTCTTTTCAACCGCGCGTCCAAGGAGCTGGCCATCGTGAATGAGCCCGTAGACGGCAGCAGGTTCAACAACAACATCAGCAACCATAATTTTGCCTTCAGTAATGAGACAGATACTGTAGGTCAACGTTTGCTTGAGTATCCTCGTAATGGCGAGGATATGTCATCAATTGGCGAAAGCAGCCTCACCCATGGCCAGTCAGTCTGTCCCAGTTGCAATCAGCTTGTTCAATACAGAAATCTTCACAATCGCAACAGTAATGATGATAATAGAGACAGAAATGTCAGCAATGACAGCGCTGGAAACAGGAGCAATGGTAATATGAATTTTAGCGGTAGTTCTGAGATTGGCCCGCTTGCAGCCCACAGCCACACTCACAGTCATCTTGGTAGCGCTGGAATCATCACACGCGACACAAACTATTTCAAGTTGCTAGAAAACAACATCTCGGCGACTACCAGCCGAGCAAACACACCTCCTCATGATTCAGGGGCTTATGAAAGATTTTTCGAGGACAACGATTCTGAATCGTCAAGGGTCAGCGAGCCCATAGATGGCTCCAATGAGCTGCCTAAGTACTCGTCGATCTCTTCCTCAGCATTTAGTCAAGGCTACTTTGAACGTTTCTTTCGCACTAAACACCAGCTTGGTAAGGGTTCCCGTGGAGTCGTATTTTTGGTTGAACACGTCCTAGACGGCTACTCACTTGGCTTTTTTGCGTTAAAAAAAGTTGCTGTGGGCGACGATCACAAGTGGCTCCAAAAGGTACTCACAGAAGTGCATCTTTTGAGACTTTTAAACCACCCTAATCTTGTAAGCTACAACCACATGTGGCTCGAGAACTCACGGCTTTCAAATTTTGCGCCAGAGGTGCCGTGTGCATACATTTTACAGGAGTATTGTGATGGTGGCACTCTTGAGGATTACGTTTTAGAAGGACGCGCGCGGAAAGAGCCACCTTTGCAAGCGCTCGAAGTGCTACGACTTTTTAGGGATGTCGTCAGAGGCGTATCACACTTGCATTTGCATCAGATTATTCACCGCGATCTCAAGCCGTCTAACTGCCTCCTGATGACCAACAAGACTGATGTGGCTTCTGGCATCAAATCCAATGGTCGCCGCAATAGCGGCGGCTCTAAAAAGCTTCCCCGCGTGCTCGTGAGCGACTTTGGTGAGGGTCAAATGGAGGGCCTGCTGCGAACAGGAACGGGAACCACCGGCACGCTGGAGTATTGTGCACCCGAGCTGCTGCAACTAGGCCCTCGCACGCACCAGTTCTGTAAGCGTACGGACGTTTTCTCGCTTGGCATGATTCTGTATTTTCTATGTTTTGGCGGTGATTTGCCTTACACGGGTGCAGGAGTAAACCTCAGTAGCAACACAAACTCAGCACGCACGCCAAGCGAAGATTTTGAGCGACTTAAAAACCAGGTTTTAAACTTTCCAGGGTTTGACTCCTCTACCAGCCGAAACTCTTGCGGCCACAGTCGGCAATATGCTGAAAACGCGACTGTGTTTGAGGACTTGCTTAGCCTAATGCTTGCCCGTGACCAACAAAAGCGTCCACTTACAGAAGAAATACTTGAGAGACTCGACACGCTTGAAGCTAGCCTTAGCGGTATTATCTCTCGTTCTGTCTCGCCTGTGCTTCGGCGTGGATCGGTTATTATTGAGGAGCCTATTAGTGACGATGGACTAACTGACAACTCGTTTCGGTCCGGCAAAATAGTTGCCCGTCGCGCGATTGAGCCCGCACGCAACGATTCATACACCTCGGCTACTACTCCGAAGCATTCCAGATCACTGTCACGACGAAGACTGTCATCATCGCTCGGTCCATGTCGACTGTTGCTCCAGCGACTGCCACTCACAGCCAGCGCTACACTCGCTAAGCTTGCTGTGATTGGTACAAAGCTGTATACCTTGCGACACTTTAACTCTAGCGTGCCGGCACTTGCTCTCAACGCACTCTACATTTTGATTGGTGTTGACATCACTCTTTCTGCATCAGCCAAGTCGCATCAGCGCTATCTGCTCATGTCATTGCTATTACACATGTCCGTTGTTTACGCTTTTAATAGCGGGCTCGGTTTTAGAGCCATAATTTATTAATTTCTCAACTTGCAATAGCTTCAACAAAGTTGTTTAAAGGTATCACAAAGATTAGATACTAAAGCTTATAGTTAAACATCATTTTATTTGCGCCTTTAGTTTAGAATGGCAAAAATATAAAAAAAAGGAAAAAAAGAATAACAAAATAAATAACAGAAAAAAAAGTAAAGAAACAAAACATTGAGTATCATAAGTGCTTTTAATGTTAGTTATGGTTTGTAGTCGTTCATGGTGTAGTCTTTGCATTTGGCGGTCCTCAAACTTGTAATGGCCAGTACACCAACATTAACACTGGCAGGCTGTCCCAAGACCGCTCTTTGCATTTAAATCAACGGCTCGTTTCCCGCTGCCACCCGCTGCCGCAGCAGCTGCCGCCTCGCTTAACTTGTCATCAACCGGGAGATGTTTTGCAAGCTCCACAAACATTTCGTACACATTCTCGCCAGTCTTGGCCGAAGTCTCCCAAAAAACAAGACCCTCGCGCTGCGCGTACTCTTGACCCACTTCGTAGGAAACCTCACGCCGGTCCGGAAGCTCCGCGAGATCCAGTTTGTTGCCAACAAGGACTATCACTATTGGCTTCTTAGCACCACCACCACCAGAAGTAGCAGTAGCAGCTGCACCGGTGGCGCCAGTTGTTGCGCTGTTAGACGTCGTTATGCCAAGCTGCGTGTGTAGCTCCTGGATCCACGCCTGTGCGCGTGCAAAACTTCCTGCCTGTGTAATGTCATATACCACGAGAGCGCAGTTAGCGTTCCGGTAGTACATAGGCGCCAGCGATTTATATCGTTCCTGGCCTGCAGTGTCCCTATCCAACCGTAAGAAAAAAAAAATAAGTCAGTAAATTCAAGCATATAAGAAGTCAACTGTAAATTGCCTTCCTTCAGTTGTGTTTAGATCTTACCATATCTCGTACTCCACTGCAGTTGTCTCATTTAGCGGTACCGTCTGTGTCAGAAATGCTGCACCTATAGTTGATTCCTTATAGTCGTCAAATTGATTCTAGAAAAACACAAAACATACAATTAGAACTGAGCCAATACAACACCTGCAGACAGCCATGTGTATCATATGCTGCTACTGTTGTTTCAGTTTATTTTTTACAGTATTTTGTTTCGCTGGTAAGCAATACTTACTCGGGCAAATCTGTATACTAGCGAGCTCTAGAGCAAACAATTGTACGTGTGTGCGTTAGTTTAAGACCGGTCTAACGTGGGTGTTATCTGAGCTGAACTAGCAAAAAAGGCAATCCGTGGCTCCGTGATACCTACCTTTCCAACAGAAGATTCTCCTAGCAGAACAAGCTTAAACTGCGCCGTCCTTCTCTGCTGTGCTGTTGATAATGTTGATTTTTTTGAACTTGATGCCATCGTTGTGGTGTCTGTGTGTTAATGTCTTAATATTCCGAACGATCTGCGGTATTGGCTCTGTGTGACGAAGGGCGCCCGAACTTTAAGGGCTCCATGTGGCCAAAGTCTTATCAGGTGACTGGTCTGTTGAGGAAAATGACCCTAACCCCCACACAAGCCCTGTCTAACTGATAAGCCCTCCTAGTCATCGCCTTGTGCAGTAGACTGCCTATTTGAGTACTAGCATTAACCTGCTGCTCTTTTACTAGGGGGTCTTCAAATTTGTTGCTGATTGCGAAAATAAGCCAAAAACCTCAACCATAACACCATTAACACCAATCGATATCTTTAACCATACCCTCTAATTTTGTTACTGTTATTATTATCCTTCATTTTTTATCAATTTTCTTTACAAACTATTCGATTTGTTTAATTATCATCAATTTTTTCTTAACAAGACTTTGAGAACACACAATGGCAGAAATCATTCCCGGTAAATCCCTTGGTTTCCTCACCCTTGGTGCTCCACTCCACGCCACGCTCACGCAGCTTCGCGCTAGCCCCACCTCCTTTCCGTCCATCAAAATCATCTACTCTGACACTGATCCTATTACTAGATCTGTCACAATTGAGCTTAAATACAATGGGCTGCGCCTACGGTTTGACGGTGCCCAGCAGAGGCTTCGGCTTATCGAAGTTCTTGAGTTTGGCAAGATCAGACTCGTTTACAAAAACCAAGAGCTTTGCACTGCCAGTAATCGCAGCATGAATATGACGCAAATCCCAAATACCAACAGCAGCAGTACACAGCTTAACAGTAACATAAATGGTATCAGTAACCCACACAGCACAACTAAGGTCTCCTTTGGTACCGTCTATAACAAGGTCTTTGGGCCGACATATCCTGGCAAATACTACCCTCAATACGGCGTGTATATTCTGTCTTATCCCGGTATTGCGTTTTCCTTCACCGTCGATCCCGAGACTGCGGCCGGAATCTCAGACTTTATCGGCTACCTTGGCAAAAAGGCAAACTCAATATCGTGTTGCTCACTCAGCCTGTTTAAGGGCAATGATTGGAACGATGCCAAAGAGGGTTTGTTTCGGCCCGGCAATTTTGTGCCTTTTATAGAGCCACCTGCTTTTCCAGGCACGCCTACCAATAGCGCAGTAACTGCTGCTACGACAAAGCAAATCAACTTTGTTGAGGTCAACCACAAGGCCGGTACACTAGACTTTCAATTTCTAGGAAAGCAGCAGTTTTCTAACCCGTTCCTGCTTGTGATAGACACGACCACAATCCAGGACGTCATCATGAACTTGGGACCTCCGTCTGAGCGATTCTTGAAGCAAGACTCACGCTTGTCTATTCACACCGAGAGCCACCGCCGAGGCAGCAGTCAAAGTGAAGGAGGTTTCTCAAGAAATGCCTCAGGCGCTGATGGTAATGAAGCCAAAGATGTGCCAAACGATAACAGTAATCTGCTCTTTTTTAATTATTTCAATCTTGGTCTTGACGTGGCGTTTTCGAATTCGATAGTCAAGAAAGTGATTTTACATGGAAACTTGCCAGGTTCAGTAGATTTCCAAAAGTATACGCGCTGCCAATGGCGGTTGGTGTCAGTGACGGAGGCGCCCGACGTTGAAGATGCTGATTATGTGGAGACTCTCTTAACTAGTGAGGATGAGTACAAGCCGCGCAATGGTAGCAACCCGATGCTAATAAACCGACTGTTTGACAACATTTCGAACTCCGTTGAACTGATTGGTGGCGACGATGACGATGATGGAAACAACAGCTACGAGAATGACGAGGATATTCAGTTTGAGGGCACAAACCTCTATGGCGAAGACGGCGTTGTTTTTGAAGTGATGAAGAACGGATACATTGGGTCGCTAACTATTTATTGAGACATACCGTGATCAACACTTACACAAGTAGTTTTTCTCAATTTTTTTCTATCTTTCTTTTTTTTTTTTTTTTCTTGTTGTTTAAGACTGGCTGGAACTATGTCAATTAGCTTAGGTATCAAATACAATGTTTTCACTTCCGACACAAGTTTGCAAATCTAGTCAAAAGAACTCCAGAATGGAGATTCTATGACTGGAACAACTACCAAACGGCAGTTGATAGATTTGGCTGGCTTCAGATTGGGAGATTGTTTTATGGTTGTTGTTTAGCTTGTCAGTGTTTTACTTAAAAACTTATGGATCACAAATTAAAAATGCCCAAAAGATTTCCAACAAGATGTTTAAACAGCTAGACTTGTGCCATAATATATTTGACAATCTTTTACATAGACTGCAAAAATGTTAACTATATTTAAATATAAATTTTATCTTAATCAGTCAAAAAACTACTTCAATAAATCTCTTTTATTATTATACAAAATAAAACAAAAAAAAACAAACATGATTTCAAACAATTCTTCTGGTGCATTTCCCCGTCCTCTCCATCATCTACTGGCAACTAGCAGTAGCAGCAGCAGCAGCAGCACGTAACCAGAACGCGTTAAAAGAAAGCGTTTAGTATCTGCCGCCTCTGGCACCACCACGACCGCCGAAACCACCTCTAGCACCGCCTCTAGCACCACCACGACCGCCGAAACCGCCTCTAGCACCGCCTCTAGCACCACCAAAACCACCTCTGGATCCGCCAAAGCCACCTCTAGCACCACCACGGCCGCCAAAGCCACCTCTAGCACCGCCACGGCCACCGAAGCCACCTCTAGCACCACCAGTGCTGTTTCCACCCATCGACTTCTTCTTAGTCTTGGGGCCAGCTGGCGCCTTAGGCTTAGGCAGGAACCGCTCCAAAGGCAAAAGCTTGTCGCCGCCAATGTAGAACTTGTCGCCCTTCTTGAAAGATGTCGCAACCACGCCGTCGGTAGGCTTGACAGTGAAATAAACATCGTTGATGGGACCCAGAATCTCGTCGACCTTGCCGATCAGAGATTTGTTCTCCAGGTAGATGGGAGCGTTGAAGTAGGGCACTTTGCTCGGGTTGAGGGATTTCAGGACAAGGTCGCCCTCACAAGGATGTGTGAATGAACCCATTTCTTCAAAAAAACAAAAAAAAAACTGTTAGTAATTTTGTAAAAAAAAACCAGTAAGGCAGGATGAAATTTTAAGCTTACCAAGAACAGTGTCTGGGGGACCAGTGGGCGCGCTGCGACCGCCGAAGCCGCCTCTGCCACCACCGCGGCTGAAACCGCCTCTGCTACCTCCTCGGCCACCTCTAAACATTATGATATGATTTGATTTGAAAGGGAAAAAAAAGTGGAAATGTAAATAAATAAGATGAAAACTAAAACTTTAAAAAGACAATGTAGGTCTCCTGCAATGCTTTGGTTTTCCGGGGGGGTGTATGTGGTGTCGGTTGGGTTGGTGATGATGTTTTTTCTTAGTGATGGAGGTTGGAAAAATTTCAGTTTTCAGTTGGAACAAAAAATTTTTTTTTTTTTCCTTGGGACTACAGGCAGATAATAACGTAATTAGAACTAACAAAGTTATATAATCAGGTTAGGGTTATTATTGAAATTTTTAGAGCTTTTTTTTTTCTTTTTTGTTTTGTCCCAAAAAATAATTCACTTCTTTGAAATCGCTAGGACCAACAGAAATACCATCAAACCGTTGTTTTTGAGACGATAATTTGAATTATCAAAATAATAAAAAAAACCAGTTGCCTTTTTGCACATACATTTCATAAATTTTTTTTTTTTTTTCATTTAACACACACGCACAACATGGCGAGGCCGACGCTGGAAGAAATAAAGAGCTCGGAAGTTTACGCGCTCGCTGAGAAAACATGGCTGAGATCCACCAAAGCTGGCAAGCGCCAGCCGGATGTTGACGCCGTAGTGACCCAGATCTACCAATTGATCGGCTCCGAAAGCTCGAAGGAATCTCAGACTTGGGCACTAGCTAGCCTTCAATACTTACAATATTTAGAAAAGTACGTTGCAATGTTTTTTCTCTCACTCAAGATTTTTTTTGTTATTCAATATTTTCGATGGTTTGATTGCTAACATGATCAGGTATCTTTGGCCACACTTTAAAGAAAATGCAAAGGACGCACACATAATTTCGATTGTGTTGCTTGTCAACGACATGACCCGCGAAAACCAGGTTGCCTGGGATTTTCTTGTGGATGCACCTGCCAACGCGCCTGCGCTTTTCAAGCGCGTGCTCACACTATTATCATCCAACGCGACCGACAGCACTATCAAACTTGCGCTACTGCGCTTTTTGAGCGCCGCTGCGCAGCGACTAGACGTTGCGCCAATTCGCAAGGAATTGGGTCCACTTGTATCTATTCACATATGGCAACATCTCGATTCGGCTGTAACTATAGACACGATATGTTCGCAGTACTCGGCACTCGCGCGGCTGTGGGTTAAGGCTGACAAAAAGCTCAAAAAAAAAGATCCCAAGACAACTTTTGCTGCCAATTGGCTCTATTCGATGATTATAGATTTTTCAGGGCAGTTAAACGCGTCTAAAGCCGATTTAAAGTATCTGAATCAATTTCTGGAGTTTCTTGTGATTCTCTTATCGCAGCTACCGACTCGTCGCTTTGTAAATACTCTACTACAGGATCTGAACTTGACGGCAATTATTAGAATTTCGCCCATCGGCTCATCTCTTTACCAGCCACTCGTCGAGTTGCTTTCATTTTACATTTACTTCCCGTTTAACGACTTCACGGGCACACAACTTACAGAAGCTGAATACCAGCAATCTAGATCAAATCAACTGAAACATTTGAGGCAAACCGCGTATACTAAATTTCCCATAAAGCTTAGGCTCATGGGCTTTTCGAATCTTGCCGCGCTTTCTGATCCTGTTAATCTTAGGGACCATTTGGAAACTCTAACCGATGATGAACTTTATGATTTTGCAAAGGATCTGGGAATCAGACTTGTTCATCTCGCTGGATCGCCTCCTAATAAAGAAACCAGCATAGAATATTTTGTTGAGAGGTACAGGAATAGGCCGTCGCTTTTAGAGCAGATTGAAGAACTGCAGTTGATGCCAACTGAGGATTTGCTGTTCAATAGCAATACTGAAAGTGCCGGAGACAATGAAATCCCAGCGTCATTTCACCGTATGACGTTGCAGTACCTTAGCGTGCAAGATTTTCTTGTACGCAGCTTCCATCTCGCGCGGACCGAGTCCTTTTATCAAATTCGTTCTGATATAGAAACAAGCCTAAAGCGTATCAAACCTGAGATTGTCGAATCTTTTGTCAAAGATGAAGAAGGTGAGGATGTCCCAGTGAACCAACTGCGGCTTAATGGGTCAAGTAAGCGTGCCGCTCTTTTAGCTTCTGCTCCATCAATCTTAGAGCTTACGCCCGCACGCATTGGTATGCCTGGTCGTGTTCCCGGTTCAGTCAAGGCCGAGATCCAACTTGACGTTGGCAATGCCGCACGTAAGGGTATGGCCCGAGACTTTGATTCTCTACGCCGCGATGATGTTATTTTTCTTGCGGAGGCGACTACTCCAGTACCTAGCTCTAATTTTTCCCAGGAGCGTCTTGGTCTCAAAACGCTACGTTCAGCCCGCATTGTAGACGTGATCGACACACGCGGCCGGTCATTTTTCCGTCGGGGTGGTGCTAATGACAGCTTAGAAGGAGAAGGAGATCGCGCTGACGGAAATCATGCGCGTGCTAAAACGCTTATTGTCTATCTTGATCCTTTGCAATACTCACGCGACAATGAGCGCGTGTACAAGAGCCTAAATATTGTGATTAAGCGCAATCAACGTGAAAACAATTTTTACGGCATATTGTCGACGGTTAAAGACCTAATCGTGGGCAATGCTGATGGTGATATTGAGCTACCAGAATGGTTAGCAGATATTTTCTTAGGTTTTGGACAGCCAGATTTGGCATCGTTCCATAATATGCAGAGCTTTTTTTCGAGTTCTTCAGAGGAGGATCCCGATGGTTTACCAGTAGACAAGTTGACCGGGTTTCCTCAGAATATTGAGTTTCCTGATATTTTTTCTTCTCATCAAGACATTGTGGATTATGATGCAACGATACTTAAAGAGGACCGCGAAATGGAGAACAATCCTTCATTTTTTTTCAATTTGAACGACCAGGGTGCTGTTGTTGCTCATAGTGCGAAGAGAGAAGACGCATTGAATCAAAGAATTTTTTTCAATGATAGTTCAAACTTCTCTTTCCAGCACAAACAGATTGATGCCATAATAGCAGGAACATTTCCCGGACTTACTCTTGTTAATGGACCACCTGCGACAGGAAAAACTACCGTTTGTGTAGAGGTGATCAAAAATATCTACCACAACTTTAAAAAAGAACGGACGCTTGTGATTGCTCACAGTAATCAAACACTTGACCGCATTTTTGAAGGCCTCTCCCAGTACCCCCAGCTGAAGAATCATCAAGTGCTTCGTCTCGGAAGCGGAGAGGAGAAGCTTTTGGGAAAGGACCGTTCGCAGTTTACGGCTATGGGCCGGGTCGAGTCTATCAACAACTTTCGCCAGTCATCATTTGAAAAAGTACAGCGATTGGTAATTTGCTTGGGTCTAGAAGGCAAAGGCGACTTTACTGATTCTTGTGACAGCTGTTTGGCCTTTTATCAGAACCATGTGCTTCCTGCATGGGAAAACTGCACCCCCGACAACTTTCCTTTCAAATATTTCTTCTATGAATATGAAGCAAAACTTATTGACGAATCTCTGTTTTCAAAAGAATCTGAGATTCGTGAAGCCTTTGTCATAATCCAAAAGTTATTTGAAGACATTCGCGAGCTTCGGCCGTACGAGATAATCTCAAACGCGCGTCAGAAAGCTAATCTACTGCTTGCACGCGACGCTAAGATTGTAGCAATGACATCCACATACGCAGCCATGCATCGCAAGGAACTGGTAGATCTTGGCTTCGTCTGCGATAACGTCATTATTGAGGAGGCTGCGCAGATGACTGAACTTGACACGTTTCTGTCGCTTTCCCTGGCGCTGGGACATGATAGTGACGTAGGCCACGCACTGCGCCGCGTTGTGCTTATTGGTGACGTCCAGCAGAATGCACCCATTGTGCAGAACTCGTCGCTCAGAGTGGACTCGCAATTTGACCAAAGCTTGTTTCAACGCTTTGCCCGTCTAGGGGTCCCCGTGCATTCGCTTGACGTTCAGGCTCGCGCACGCCCTGAGATTGCGACGCTCTACTCCTGGCGGTACCCTGAGATTGAAATTATCACTAACAAGTGTGTAGAGAACTACCCTGTGAGCAATGCCGGTTTCATGCACACGTTCCAGTTCATTAATGTAAGCGACTACCAAGGCCGAGGCGAATCAGAGCCTGCGCCGCACGTCTACCAAAACCTAGGCGAGGCCGAGTACGCCGTGGGACTCTACCAGTATCTTCGCTTGCTCGGATACCCCGCCAAGAGCATTACAATCCTTGCAGCCTATGCGGGCCAAAAGGCCCTTATCGAGGACGTTATCCGCCAGCGCTGCACTGGTGCCGCCAACCGCCAGAACGAGATCTTTGGCTTGCCCGGGCACGTTGCGACAATCGACCAGTACCAAGGCGAGGAAAATGACTTTGTTATTGTATCCCTTGTGCGCACACGCGCGCCGGGCTACCTGCGCGATCTGCGCCGCATGACTGTTGCGCTGTCGCGCGCGCGCCAGGGTCTGTACGTGCTTGGCCGCGGCGCGCTGTTGCGCTCGTGCGCGGAGCTCGAGCCAGTGTGGGCAGCGCTCCACCCTCCCGAGCGCGCTGCCGCTACCAACACTGATGACAACAACGACGATAGCGATGATGCTGCCGACGATTTGCTGGTCGTGCCCGGTGAGATGTACGGTCACAGCCCGCTTGAAACTCGCGTGCCTGTGCGTATGCAGGGTCTAGAGCATCTTGGCCAGTACGTCTACGAGATGACAAAGACTCGTCTTGAGTATGAACAACATCTGCAACAGCAGCACCTGCAGTTAGAACAGGCAAAGGAGACAGAGGAAAACGAAGACGTTGAGCAGAAGATGATTGAGGCTTGATCAAAAGTATCTTAATTACGCAAGGATAAAAACAACAACAACAACAAATAGAACAAGAAGTGTGTAGATAAATTATAATGTTTCACAACCTTTTTATATTTCAAGCAGGCTTCATTATTCCTAAAAGAGGTTATTGGTAATTTTTTTTTGGGGAAAAAAAAGGCTATCTACAAGTAATTGAAAATACTCCGGGATTTTTTTCATAGAAAGAAATAGGGTATAGATTGAATTTAGTTTGATTAAAAAACGAGATAACTATTTAGTTAAAATCTTCAACACCCTCGTCGGCGTACTCTTCATGGTCCATCAGCTCCTCATCCTCATCAACACCAGCATTCTGGTACTGTTGGTACTCAAGGATCAGATCTTCGAGGTCAGACTGAGCCTCGCTGAACTCCACAGGCTCCATACCTTCACCAGTGTACCAATGCAAGAACGCCTTGCGCTTGAACATGACGGAGAACTGGTTGGCAGTACGCTCAAACAACTCTTGGACGGCAGTTGAGTTCGCAATGAACGTGGCCGATGTAGTCAGACCCTTGGGAGGAACGTTGCACACAGAAGTCTGTACGTTATTAGGGATCCACTCAACAAAATACGGCGAGTACTTAGTGCGGGCAGTGTGGATAGCGTCTTCAACCTCCTTCATGGCTACCTGACCACGGAAGATAGTTGAGATAGTGAGATAACGGCCATGGTAGGGATTACAAGCCGCCATAACATTAGCAGGGTTGAACAGTTGCTGGGTCAACTCGGGAACAGTAAGATTGTGGAACGCTCTAGAGTTTTTCGCGAATAGAGGTGCAAAACCAGTTGTGAAAAAGTGCAGTCTGGGGAAGGGAACAAGGTTAACAGCCAGCTTTCTCAAATCACCGTTAAGCTGACCAGGGTATCTTAAACCAGTAGTAACACCAGACATGACTAAAGCAATAAGACTGTTAAGATCCTGGTGTGAGGGGCGGTTAATTTTAAGAGTTTTTTCACAAATGTCGTACAGAGCTTCGTTATCTAAGCAGTAGGTGGCATCAGCATTGTCAATGAGCTGATGGAAAGAAAGAACCGCATTGTAAGGTTCAGTAACAGTGTCAGAAACCTTAGGCGATGGCAGAACCGAGTATGTTGAAAGCATTCTGTCGGGATACTCTTCTCTGATTTTTGTAAGCAAAAGGGTACCAAGACCGGAACCGGTACCACCACCAAGAGAGTGGGCCAATTGGAAACCTTGCAAAGACTCTGACTGTTCGGCTTCTCTTCTGATAATGTCCATAACAGAGTCCATCAGTTCGGCGCCCTCGGTGTAGAAACCCTTAGCCCAATTGTTACCGGCACCGGACTCACCGGAAATGAGATTGTCGGGACGGTAAATATGTCCAAGAGGACCAGATCTGATAGCATCAAGAGTGGCGGGTTCAAGATCTACGGCAACAGCACGAGGGACGTACTTCTTGTTGGAGGCCTCGTTGAAAAAGACATCGAGACGGTCGGACTCCAAGCTGGAAGCGTCAGGACGCAAGTGTCCATCAGCGTCAAGCCCATGCTCATCGGTAATGGTGCTCCAGAAAGCAGTGGAAACCTGGTTTCTATAGAGCAAAAAAAAAAAAGAAAAAAAAAGGAAAAAATAAGAAAGACAGAATACGAATTAGAAGTTAGTAGTGAGCTGAGTGTTTAGCGAGTGACCGTTGCATGGTAACAGGCGACACAATCGTAAAAATTATCATACCCTGAAAAAAAAGAAAGTTAGTAGGGAAACACAAAATAAAAAGACAGAGTACAGACATACCTGCTTGACCACACTGAATAGAAACAATTTCACGCATTCTTTTGTATATGCACTAGGGGGGTGATTTTGGGTGGTGCAATGGCGATGTTAAGGGAGGTGGAAGAGAAAAAAAAAGGAGACTCTGCAATTGTTGGTGTTGTTGTGACTTTTGTTTATTTTTGATTTCCGGTGTGGAAGTAAACCAACAACAAAAAACCAAAAAAACAACAAAAACATCCAAAGCAATGTGATGACTAAAATATAATGTAATTAAAACGTGACAATCACGTGTTTCTTGCACGTGATAAATAGCTATCAAACACGTCGGAACCTGCTGAACACGACCGGACGGGATCTTTTTGTTCTTTAATTTTTGTTTCAGTTACTTTTTTTTTTCTTGGTTACTCTTTCTGACTTACAAACAAGCAGATGGCACCAAAAAACACTCACACACGAGACAGAACCCCAATACCTGTCGATGAACATACTATATTTAAACCAGAAGATAACAAGCTGAGCAATAGCGGTAACTTCGATAACGAGGGAGACGCGAAACTTGCCCAAGCTCTTTCGGCCAGGCGCAAACGCGACATTGATACGAAACGCCGGAGGCTGGGGTTATCGGTGAATTCGCGCGATAGCATATCTGCCGCAAAAGTGCGCAAGCCTGTGGTGCGGCGGACCGGCTTGGATAGGTTTCAGCATGCGACGGGCGTTGTCCACGCCACGCCAGATTTGCCTGAGAGCAGGACCGCCGCCACCAGTACAAACCCAGTGGCAGACACGGCTAGTGATAAGAAAAATAAGCCACCGGGACCGTTGACGGCGATTCCACTTGTAAATACGCCATCACTTTATAGTGTGGCAACAAAATCCTCTTCAAACTCCACTAATACTCGCGGAAAAAAGACTTTGAGAACCCCGCAGCAGTCTAACCCCAGTGCGTATGAGAGTACAACAGATCTCGACCGCAAAGTTGATCTGCTTTACCGAACTGGTGGATTTGCGTCTACATCGTTTTCATCGTTCCAAAAGTTTGAGCAAAGCTCAAGGCCACCAAAATCTTTTGACGAGCGCGAGAAGGTCCGCAAGATGCACGCAGGCATTGAACTTGCCATGCGCAATCGCGTCAAAAACACGAACCAGAACCGGCGCAAGAGATGATAGTTACAAGAAAACCTTCAAAACAAACTAATCATTTCATGGTAAAACTCGAGCATTTAATGTAATTCATGGTAATAAACAATAATGATAATATTAACGATAAAAACTAAATAAAAAAGATCATTCTGTAAACATGTGTATACAGCTATAGTTAGCGGCGAAACACTGGCCGTGGAATAGTAGATGGCCGGCTCCGCAGGTTACTTTTGTTCGTGCTAGTTGACGATTTCCATGCCGAATTTGCTGGCGTTTTCCTCACACCTGCCGTGCTGCTGTTAGCACCGGGCACACTACTACTACTACCACCACCACCACTGCCACTCGGGCCCAGACGCTTGCTCACGCCGCGCCTTTGCAGCACAGTCTCTTTTGCCCGACGCTTTTCTTCAAGCGCCTCCCGCCGTCGACGCTCTTCCGCTTCACGCGTCTGTCGCTCCCGCTCCAGCTCTTGAACACGAAGGCGCTCGGCCTCTAACCTCTGCTCGCGCTCCTTTTGTAACCTGTCATCAAGACTTGCACCTTGCCAGTCTGGGTTAAATAGCAGCCGCTGGGTGTGTTCTGTCTGCGAAAGAATTCTCACCCACATGTCCAGCAACTTGTCTGCATTTTGAGCGCCCGTTAACACTGTCTAAAAGCAATCAAATAAAACATATAAATGTTAGAAAAAATCATTAAAGTATGGAGAAAACACTAGCGGACATACGTCTAAATTCAACTCTGTCACTTTAAGCGCTTCAATCACGCCCTCAGTCGCGTCGTTGACCTGCCGTATTTGCTCGAGCTCCTTCTTCAGTCGAGCCTGGCGATCTTTCTCATCAACTGGCATGGAATCATTGCTGTTGTCAATTATATCTTTGAGGCCGTTTAACGATGTAGAAAGTCCCCTCAGATCAGCCATGGTGTTGATCTGTGTTTATGTTTAGTGTTGAACTACAACGCGGCGTTGGAGGAAGGAAGCTTTCATTTAGGTTTGTTGCAATTTTTGGCTGTTTACCTTTTTGCGGAATCTACCGAATTTTTTGTTTTCTTCATCTGTAAAAATTATAAGTGTAACATTATAAAACTCAACTATTTCATTAAACTACTCTACAACTTTGGACCTAGAATATCTGGGTTGACCGCTTCACCATCATAAAGCAAGTTACGACAGATAGTTTCAATATCGTCTAAAGTTAGACCAACAGCATTCACCAAATAGTGCTCAACTCCACCATATTTTTTGTTGATTAGTTGTACTGTCTCCAACATGGTCTCGTACGTTGATGATAGCAGAACACGCCAGCCTATCTTTGAAATGTCCTGAACCTTCAAGCTAGACACGTTTTCTGCAGCGCCGGCATCAATCAACTTTAAAATTTTCTCACGCTCGGGCCTGTATCCAATTGTGCTGAGCTCGTACTCATGACACACAGTGTCAACGTCCACGCCTAGAATGAGTAGCAGCAAAGCTGCAAAAATACCCGTGCGATCCTTGCCTGCGCTACAATGAAACAGCATGCCCTCATCAGGATGGTCCCGAAGCCACAAAAACATGTCTCTAAACCATGTCACCGCGCCTGCCTCGAGGATCTCAGAGTAAGTCTTCTGAAATCCGTTCTGGGCATAAGTTTGAAATCTTTTGGCAAGCGCTTCAGGCGAATATGCAACCTCTGAAAACAGGGGAACATGATTCGTCGTGATTCCATCACATTTGAAAACATCTTTGCCCTCAAGCTCAACCGTTGACCGCAAATCGTAAACCTGTTTGATACCCAGGTTTAACAACTGTTCAGGCTTCTCAATATGGTCTAAGCGGCCAGACCGAAACAATAGACCAGGCTTGACCCACTGGCGCTTGCCTTTGACCCAACGGTTAACAGGAAATCCACCAAAATCCCGCAGATTGATGACGCCGTTGACATTAGGAATGAACCGAGGTTTCCCGTTCGGCAAGTTACCTTGGAATTTGAAAAATCGTTCATTAGAATTTTCCATTGACAAGTAATCAGAAATAATGTCTACTACTTGGTCAACAGCGTTAGCCTTTCTTCCATGTTCATCTTCACCAAGAGAAGACCCGTCTTTGTCGACGAGGAAAAAGTTGTGGTTAGCATTTTTGATGATTTTAACTGTACTTCTTTCTTTAAAGTAACTATCGTAGATGAACGCATCTTCGAAAGGCACCATGTCGTCAGTATCACCATGAATATTCAATACAGTAATGTCTCGTCGCAAATATTTAATAAGATCTGGATCATAACCTGCAATTGTAATAAACTCATGCGCTGGCGAGGTGATTAAACTTGTTTTGCCAAAACGCTTTCCCGAGAAGCCAAGCGTATCTTTGTGTTTCCCCGTGGTCCAACCCGGAAATATACTGTCCATCAAGTCCATGACCATTTTTGTGCGGAACCTGCCCGAGCAATTGACAACGACAGGGACAAAATGGCCGTTGATCTTTGTCTGTTGGCTCAGAGCCCAGGTAAATGTAGCATGAACAGCGCGGGAATGAGCGACCATGGCGGCAAGGACAAAATCTCGTTCATACACGAGGTAGTCAATAATAACTGAGATATCTGCTATCTCGGCCTGTGCCGTGTGGCCGTTGGGACCATCAACTGACTGCGAGTTGCCCGAGCTTCTAAAGTCAAAGCGAAACACGTACAAGCCATGCTGGGTCGCAAGACGGTGGGCTAACATTTTCTGGTAAACGTAGTTGCGGTGACCGCGTTGGCCATGGCAAAGAACAACAACACGGTTCTGGCGATGCTTAAGGTTGTCTTTCGTGCAGTACATACTGGGCGTGATGAGCGTGCCAACTAAGCCCTCACCTTTTGTGTCCACCACATTTTCAATGGCAAGGGGATGCCTGAAGGGAATGCAAATGTCTTCTTCCTCAAAAGTGAACGCTGTCATGGTGTAATAAATGTATTTTGTAGCAGAAAATCGTTATGGCGGGGAACAACAACAACAACAACAACAAAAAAGAAAATAAGGAATCGAAGTGAAAAGTTTAATCAGATCTAGATTTTCATGTTGTTTAAATAGATTTTAGAAATTAATTGTTTAAATCGTCAAGTTTAGTCCCTCGCAACCCCACAGCCCATCAATTTATAACGGCAAAAGCCTCGGCAAGCCTGGCTTTAAGATGGTCTGTTGCCGAAAGAAGCGAACCCGACCAACGGTTAGATTACAGCCGTAGCATGTCATGTGATGCAAAATGTGTATATACATAAGATTACTCCATTCTTTTTTTTCCTGACATAATCATTATATAATGCTTATATTAAATTTTGTTAAATTATCTAATGATAACAAACCACTTTTTATTTTTTTGGTTACCCTCTTGATTCACTGAGCCAATCGTTGCCTCTATTTTTTTTTTTTTGGCTCTTTTTTCCCCTACCAAAATTTTTCACTTCTCCTACCCGCTCTTGCCCTGGCAGCATCTACAGCAAAACGACCAAAAAAACAACAACAACAACAAATAACCAAGATGAGCAGACCCCTTACGGTATCCACCAGCTGGCTTCGGGCGCCGACCGCCCAGCTTCTGCGTTCCGCCACTGCCGGTTTTCACACTACTAGTAGCGCCGCTGCGCTGAGTCGGCACGAGAAGTCTCAGCAGCAGGTTTACAAGCATTTTGCACGCCAGCTGCAGAAGCCCAAGTCTGAGGTTGTGGACCCTGTGCTTGGCCGCTCGAATGTGCCGTTTTTGGAGCGACTGAAGGCGCGCGTGGCAGAGCCGACAAACGTCTCGTTTGGTCTGGAGGAGGAGAACATTGAAAAGCTCATGTTTGGCGCGGAACACGCCCGGCTGCTGAGAACATCGGAGGCTACATCGGCGACCGTGATCGAGAGCGAGGCACAGAAACGGGAGGCAGTCAGACGGATTCTGAGCATGCAAAACTCGAGCCTGGTAGAGCGCAAGAAGCTTGCACGACGCTACGCGGCCGAGGAGTTTGCGCGCTTTGAGGGCGACACCGGCTCGAGTGAGGTTCAGGCTGCTATCAACACTGTCAACATTCTTTTCCTCGTCAACCACATGAAGGAGAATAAGGGCGACCGCGCCAACATGCGCAAACTGCAGATCATGGTTCATGATCGCCAAGCTATCCTCAAGTACCTTAAGAGATCCAACCCTGAGAGATACTACTGGGCCATTGAAAAACTCGGTCTTAACGATGATGCTGTTACTCAGGAGTTCTCGCTAAGCAGACGCTACCTTGAGCAGTTCCAGTTCTTTGGCGCCAACACTCTACCTGTCAGAGACAACAAGAAGGAGCGCACGCGTAAGGCGAAGCTGGCTGATCTTGAGAAGCATGCGCAGAAATACTTGCGGAATTAAAAAAGTAAAATTCAATATCTTGTAAATAATCTTACAGCTGTAAATAAATGAAAGAGACCAAAAAAAAAAAAAAACGGATGAAAATGAAAAAAGAAACAAAACACACATGAAAGTCTTTGCATAAATAAACGTAAAATCAGATCAAAACTGATGTGAAGGATTTCTGACAATCATGAACGCTCGAGAAACCGCTTCATGGGACCACCGACGTGGTCAACTGCTAACAAGAATGTATCGTGACCAAACAAACTAACGTCCTGGCCCAACTCCACATATTCAATAGCATCAGGGGTATTGCTGCCGGCCTTGAGCATGTCTGCAATCTCGCGTTGCTGCCAACTGGGAAACAGAATGTCAGAATCAACACCTAGAACCAAGACTTCGTGGTTGGCCATTGGCCGCATGCCATCGACCAGATCTTGCTTAGAAAACTCAGTAATACCCGCTCGTGGCTTTTCCTTGTACGGCGTTGTCGGCAGGGAGCATGTCAGCGCCGAGTCGCTTACTAGCGCCTTTGTACTGTTATTGTATTTTTCCGTCGCTTCTGATATGTGCTTCACTGCACGCGAGCGGTTAGCGGCACCCAAATCAAAAAGGTCCATGGCTTTAGACACGTATAGCAGCGAGTTCGGGTCATATTCCAGGCAGAACTTTTCGCCAGCGTGGTCGAGATAGGTCTCAATCAAAAAGTCTGGACACAGTGCTGGACCTTTAGAGGGATCTGCGCGGTCGCGACCAAAGCGTTCCTCCCATTCTGGACCGGAGCGGTAAGTGATGGTAGCGATCTCGCGCGCTAGCTTCATGCCAACGTGCGGTGGTACGCCATCATAGTAAAAGCCGCGCTTCCAATTCGGGTCGGCCATGAGCACTTGGCGCTGCGTGTGACGCATCGCAATGGAGTAAGGATGCGAGCGAGCGCAGCCAGAGATGGAAATCACTTTGTGAACAGACTCTGGAAACTCGGTCGCGAAAGAGAGCGACTGCATACCGCCCATTGACGCACCCACAGACGCATAAAGTTTTTCAATACCTAAATGTGTGCGAATGAGTCGGTGCTGTGCACGCACCATGTCGTTAACAGTCACAATGGGGAACCGCGTGGCATACCGGCCACCGTCAAACGGGTCAATGCTTGAAGGTCCTGTTGATCCGTAACAACCGCCAATTACATTAGTGCACACAACAAAATATTTATTTGTGTCAATGCTCAAACCGGGACCTATGAACTTCTCCCACCAACCTGGCTTGGTGTTACTTGGGTGAGACTTGGCATGCGACGATGCTGACAGACCCGTGTGAATCAATATCGCGTTCGACTTATTAGCGTTGAGCGTGCCCCAGGTCTCGTAAGCAAGTTCAAACTCATGCAGCACGCCGCCATTGTCAAGAAAGAGCGGACCAGCCTCAGCGGTTGATTTGTAGACTTCAAAGCCGGACTGCACGTACGAGTACGCTGGTTCTGGACCAGACTCAAACGACTGAGTACGTTTCTCAAGGCGGTCAAGACACGGAAACGCCATCTGTGGGTTTGAGCTGAATGATGTAGTGTCGGTCACACTTGTGGCCAGGCCGCGGTTAGTAGCAAAAGCGGACTTTTTGGGAGTGGCGTTATTGCTAGAGAGCCGCTTCGCCGTCAGCCGAGTTGTGACAGTGGCTCGCTTGCGGAGTAGCTGTTTGGGCAGTTGAAAAGACAGAGACCTTGACGACAAAGTGTGCATGCTGAGTAGTTAGCGAAGGTGTATGTTATTAAAAAAAGAGCAAAAGCAAAAGTAAAAGGAAAGTAGAGAGAATAAGAAAAAAAAAGGATTTTAAAGCTATTTCAAATAACTCTGACCTTCTTCTCTCGGCATTTGCCAGATGTATTATTATTTTTTTTTAAATTTTTAAAGACGTGGATGATTTTTTTTTTTTCTTCAACTTTCCTTCATCCGTGATTTGGGTTTCGCTGATTGAATCAGAGAGGCTCATCTCACAATTTCACGTGACGGCGGTTTATTTGTAATTCAAGCAAAGCCACAGGAAAAAAAAAAACAAGCCACAATGCCTCTAAAAAAAAGAGAATCTGGAAGTGATTGGATAATGTTTCCTTTTTGAGAGCACAACTTGTGATATAGACGAGAGACAGTGTTGAAATATTTAATGTGTTTGTGTCTCTTTTTTTATTATTTCTGAAAATAATATACGATCAGATTTCAAATTAGAAAGACTTAAAACTGTTGATAATCTGTGCAAACCAAAGACCAATTTTTACAAATTATAAATAAGATTTCTCCAGTTATTTAACTACACAAATTTGTTTAAACATAATCAAGAAATGTTTTCAAAAGTTTTGGCTACTATCATCAAATTGAAAAAAAAAACCCCCGAAAAATATCACAGGCTTCGTAACTTCACACTAAATAATAGTTTAAAGTATTATTGTTGAATCTATTCCTAATGTAAATTTTTATTTTATGTTTTTGGTTGAATTCTCGGAACCGTTTTCCAATTACACAACTGCACTTGAAAATCAAGCTTGTCCTAAGGTAGAACAAAATTTGTAGAGACTAAGCCTTATACAGATACAGGCATCTCAACGAATTTTCTTAATTTTTTTTTTGCTTGTGTGATCTCATACTTGCTGTTTTCTATTACGATGCCAGAAACAGTAATTGCTACGACAAAGAAAACAGTTGGAGAACAATGTTATTGTACTTTTTTTTTAACTGTACCTTTAGTATGTAAAAACAATTTTCTGGTAGCACCATTACTAAGATTACACCATGATATTTTTGTGGCCTCATGAAATAATTGTAGATAGCTCCTTGGTTGTTGGAAATTGAGCTTTATATACTGTTAACAAAACTATCATCAAAGGCAATTTAACTTGACATAAAAAGCTACAAACCTCTTGAAAGTGCGAGCTCAAAATTGTGAGGAATTATCTCATGTTGCCCTTAATACCACAAATTTTTCAAATTTTTAAAAAGAAACACATAAAAACATATGTCACCGAGCTCTTTGACGCATGCTTTTGATAATGGCTTGTCTTTAACTCCTTGAAAAATTTATCACTTGATAACTCTAAAGCTAGACTAGGAGTAAACGTTTTTTTCAATTGTGATAAAAACCAGTCACAAGAAAAGTTTTTTTGAAAAAAAATTGAAAAATAACAAACGCTCAGAAAACTGATCTAAAAGACTAGCCCCGTTATAGTAAAGTCATGATTTTCAGACATTCAGATCCATTTAGCTTCAAGTAGTGCACCATAAATGAACTAAAAATTGCCAAATGTAGTATTAAAAACTAATAATAATAATAATAATAATAATAATAATAATAATAATAATAATAATAATAAT
>JAKVQX010000213.1:0-25518 GCA_030463015.1 Geotrichum citri-aurantii
AATCATGAATTAAGGTTTGTTTTCGGAAGCTCTAATTATTTGAGTACCCCGCGTACTTATAATCAAATTTCACAAACACACACACACCCTTTTCCCTGACGCATCAGAATTGCGCCATGAAAACAAATTTAGAAAATAGACGTAGACATATCCAAAGAAAGATCTAATCAGTTTTTTCTTCTAGACTTTTTTTTTACAGACCTCTTTCTCAAAAAAAATCTACATCTCACTCTCGTCCAACTCAATTGAGAAACTTTTTTTTCGGCCTCCCCAATCTTGACGAAAACCAATTGCTTACAATTGAAGCCGAATACAATCAAGGGTTATAGAAAGACACCAATATTATTTTTCAAGTCTTGCTATATCTATTGTACCGTCGCGGTTACCAGAGGGCCAAGGCTTGGAGATCATCAATTCGTGATGTGTTGATGAAAACAAAATTGCACTGTGTAGTTGCATGACCTTGGCGTACTCCAAGACTTCCCCCTTCTGATACTTTTTTTGGTTCCGACATTTTTTAGGGTTTTTTTTTATCGTTGACAGTCAGAGACATTAGGCTAGTCAAAACAATTGGCATTCAGAAATGATGACAAGCCTAGCAGTGTTTCACAACTACGGCTGAAAAAAATTATTAAAACTTGATGAATACTGCTCTTTTTAGGGTTTCCAAAGTTTTTTTAACTTTGGACAAAAAAAAAAAGCACCTACACTTTTGGAATAAAGGGTCGACCAAGAATAGAAAGAAAAAAAAAAAAAACTTTGTAGCATCCAGAGCCATCGATTTCTTAAACTTGTGCGTTAACGTTGCTAAATATTTTTTAAATTGTTCCTTTTTTGTCATCGGAATAAAATATCTTTTTTGAAATTAAAGCCTTTTTGTGACATCATCATCATTTTACTATGACCACAGATTTTTTTAGAATAACTTATGGCTCTGCTACACAGAGTTTTTTTTGTGTAAAGTTAAAAAAAAAAAAAGTTTTGCATCTAACTACGGAAAAGATAAATGTTGCTACTTCCTTACTGCTAACACAACAAGGTACAACTGCCCTAGAGCATCACTTATGCTAAACGTCAAACCGGCTTACCAAACCAAGCCTGAGAAAACAAACTTATTAAGTCTAGGTAGTGGCACCTCTTGATCTGAGAACGTAATGGTGATTGGACTGTGCTTTAATTCTTAAGTTTATGAGCCAGACTTGGGCTGGCTGACCGGTGGATTACCGCTTTGTATCACAAGTTGAGTACACTCAACTGGGGCCCGTCATGTGTCATGTTATTATTATCTTATTTTTCTGTCTCAATTTGTTTTGTGATTTTAGATGATGGTCTGAAAAGAGAGAGATTACGTTTGAAGTCGGAAGTTCAGCCTAACAAGCGCCAGCCTAGAACCACTCGCTGTTTTTTAAAGCTTTGCAATAGAATAAAATTAATGTTTCAATTAAATTGATTTATCAACATCAGAATATTTTAATTTTGGGGTACTCATCTTTGTTATTTTGTAGTTTTATACCCGAATTAAACTTTTTGTTGTAACAACAATGTTCTGAGTTTCCATGTCAGATGATCAACAAGAAAAATAGATGCCATGTAAAAAAAGAATTAGAGTTTCTACTATTTCTGAATAACGTAAGCGTTTTTCAGTAGATTATGTAACTTAAGGTTTGCGCCTATAACCTAAATTTTTAAGTTTACACGGTATTACAGTTTAAAGTTTAATTTTTGTTTTTTTGGTGTCTTCCAACTAAAACAGTGAAATTATTATGTAACATTTGAGACCTCACATGATTTGTAAAGCCCTATGGAAAGGGTAACATTAGGGCTTTTTTTCTTCTAACAAAACGAGTGAAAACTGAAAACTATAAAAAAAGAATTTTTTTTTCAATTTACTAATCTCATCTTTTCGAGAAAACCTTTTTTTTTTTTCTTCTTCTTTTCAACTCATCAGTATAATCATTATTTGTTTCTTCCTTTTTTTTTAAATTTTTTTTCCTGTTTTGTGAACAATGTCAGCTTCACAGTTGGCTGAGCTGGGCTCCGCTACTGTGGCTGACGGAACGACTTGGCCGCCTGGTGGTAATTTTTTTGATCGTTTCGATCACGGGGAATACCGTTGGAGTTTAGTCGGGCTCTTTTTTGTTTGCAAACAGATTCATGTACGTTCTCGCTTTTAATACAATTTTTTTTTTAATCACGTCCCTTTTTTTTTTCCTACCCATCTTTTTGCAATGCGCTACAGTGATGTAGTTTTGATGGTGTAGCAATTTTCAAAAAAATTTTTTTTTTTTTTGGCATTATCGAAGATTCACCTGCGTTTTTCTATACCTTGCTGAATTCAAAAATATGCCTATAGCAAAGTTTGTTTTAATCAATTTGGAATTTTGGCATGCAACTTCAACGCAAAAAAAAATAACTTCGTGTGCTGAAGAGGAAATCATCATTCTATATATTTCTTTGAAATCTGATTAAAATACATTTTTTTTTCTTTTTTTTTAAAAAAAAATAAAACTGCTGTCGGGTTTGTTTCTGTTGTCGTTGACAATGGAAGTGAATCGGCTTTTGAATTTTCATTGCTGTTTTAATGATGCTTTGAACTTGTAATTATAGACTGAGTTGATCCCGAGGCTTTCGGGCATCAGTTCTTTATTAATGATCTATCCTTTAAATTTTTTTGGTTCATTTTCACTCGAAACAATTTGTGTTCATCATGTTTAAATGTTTAGCTTCAGCATAGTTCATCCTGTCCATAGGGAATCGAGATGCCGACAGCCACTCTAATGTCAGTACGGTTGGTTGTCAGCGTTTACATCACTCGTCTAACTACGAATAGTCTCCAGCGAAACTAACATTTTATAGTTTCTCAGCTGACTGAAACTTGCCTTTTTTTTCTTTCAACTTTACATGAGCCTACTCGCAGATGATGGACTAACATGGCTTCTAGAGGTTATTACTCCAAATTTCAGTGTATATTTGCAAACACTCTTTTAAAAAAAACGAACGCAACACTAAAAAGAGAAAAAAAAGAAAAAAAAAAAAGGTTTTTATAAAAAACTGTTTTGAATCTAGTTTTAAACGATGCGCAATGTAAAATCAGGATATTAGCAAGCTTAGAGCACCAATGCTTCAAACCTTCAAACAGATACAAGAACCTGTACATGTGTGTATGTGTTCAAATTTAAACATAACAAAAATCTGACAACAGTGGCTTCGCTGCTTACCCGACAATATCCATCCCTCCCTATGAGCTAATCTTATGATTCTAGAAAAAAGACACAAGATACAGTATGTGTGGTCACGTTTCTATTCCCTGAACCACGGCTACTGTTGAATTTGGCCAAAAAAAAAAAAAGCCTAACCCGACAAAAAAAAAAAAAAAGCCGAGCAAATGGTACGTCAAAGACAAAATTCTTGCCACAAAGGACCCAGTAAACAGACGTCACCGGCAGTTGGCAAAAAAAATGAGCAAAGACGATGATTAAAACTTATGCGTTTTATGTAGTTTTTTTTTTCTTTTTAGTTCGTACTTGTTTACGTAAGTTTAGTAAATAACTTATTATTTGAGCCAAAAAAAAAAAAAAAAGGAACCAAGCCTTCACGCTTTGAAGACCTCTTCTGGTAATTCCATTACAAAAAAGAAAACAAAAAAAAATTAAAAATCAAGAAAAAAAAAAATAAAAAGAAAGAAACGCGTCAAGTCTGTTTGAATGGTCATAAAACAACGTCAAGAAACCTAAAAAGTTAAAGGTTTTTTTTTTATTTTAATGCCAATTGAAACTCATCGAACAGGTAGTGAAAATTTATTATATTATCCAGAGAGAAAAAAAAAAAAAACCGTTTAGCTTGAAGTTATAAGGTTGTGAGTAAAGGAATATCTCATCTGTATAAGCTTAAACATGGACCTGAAAATGGAGCTTTTTCACGTCTACCACTAAGTGAGAGGAATACCCAAAAAAATCTTTGTAGTGGTCAGTTAGGTCTTTTTAAAATAATAACGGTGTGTGAGTTTTTAAAAAAATTACAGAAGGATGAGACGTGCTAGAAAAAAGAATAGTCTTAAGCGGTTCATCGTTAAGCATTGCCAATGTCAACGACCATCTTGCAGAACATAATAAATGGCTGTCTGGTCAGGGCCTCGTCAGGGCCTCGTCAGGGCCTAAACATGAGCCTGTTCAGGGCACCCTGCAAAGTAATTTCCCCCAACCCCGACTCAAAAAAAAAATTGACCTTACCTCAATGGCGGAGGTCATCGTTGCCCGTCAACCTTTTTTTTTTTTTTTTTTTTTTTTTTTTTTTTTTTTTTTTTTTGATTTTCTAAATTATTTTTAATCGTACCAAAACAACAGCTAACATTACCAATTTTTCACAATTTTTTTTTTTATTTGCTCAATTCTGTAATTTTCTTTTGTGTATTTTTTCCCTAAATTTTTCATGGTGATGTCGAACATTGAAGTCGTAGACAACTCACTTTTTTACTTTGTGAAAGGCACAACTGCTTGTATTGAGATCAGACAAACAATAGAACACCCTTACGTTTCAAAGCGTAACCAGAAGACTAGCCAAGGGTGAGACACAGCATCTTACTAAGAGCAAGTACTATGGCATTAGTAAAAAAAATAAAAAAAAAAACCGCGCCGCCTATTTTATGCATCATGAACTTGGGCAAACTTTTAGTGTCAATGCCGCAAAAAAGTTTGACTTTTTTCTGTTTTTAGTTTTTTTTTCCCAAACAAGTTATTTTTTTGTCAATTACATAATATTCTTAGGTAAGAATAAACTTTTTTTTGTACTGTATTATTTCTGTTGAGTGTGTGAAAAAAACTTATGAGGAAAAAAAAGTTTAATTTTTTTTTCCCTTCAAACCTGCCGATTTGTGGTGAAACGTCATGGTGCATATGAAATCTAGATATAGTTTTGGCGGATAAATACCTTATTCAGTAAATTTCCTAAATTAAATAAATAATGACCCCAACCTATTTTTCCAAAAAAAAAAAAAAAGCAGGTTGGCAAAACAGTTTAAGTCTTAGTAAAGAAAAACAAAAAAAAAACTTGTTTGATGACATAATTGTGCATAAACTAGGTTATTTTACAAAAGTAAAAACAAAATTATCATTTTATCACTTTTAATCTTTTTTACTGCCTATATTTTTTTTTCTTTGGTTTCTTTCGAATGAGAAAATAAGAATAACAACCTACAAAAGTAGAATCAAATGAATCTGGTGCAATTGTATTAGAGTAGCAATATCTAGATAAGAAAAAAAAATTAAAGATTATGCGTTTCACAAAAAAAAAAAGGAGAAAAAACAACTTACAGTTTTATAAAGTTAGTCATTTAGCTTTGGATACTTAGGTAATACGCAGTACTGTACCTTTTACCCACTGTCTAACCAAATCTTTTGAAGTGACACCCCGTTATAAAGATTATTATTAAACAGCTGAATGTCCTTCTTTTCAATGAGTTTCTCAACTAGCGAAATGTGTGACATTACCAGTCTTTTAAAACAATGTTCAAGCAATTAAAATAGTTTTCGCACAATTGTAGCAAATAAACAACAACAAAAAGACTCCAAATAATGTTAGGCACGAAGCAATAAACGTTAGTGATGGCAGCTCGTTTGACAATGTCAATAAGAATTTGTAAGAAGCGTGGATGCGGTCAATGTAAGGTTTTTTTTAGAGAGAACTTGTTTTTTGGCTTTCTTTTCTTTTTCTTTTGCTTTTGCTTTTATTTTCTAGAAAGACAATCAATTTTTTTAAGTTTCTTGGTTCTCTGTTAGGATTTTTTTAATGTTAGAAATGAAAATGGGTCCTTTTATTATGAATTTGAGGTTCATAAAAATTTTAACTTGAAAAACTGAAAAGTCATGACACTCCTTTGATAATCGTTTCCCTTTAACGAGGTAAAACTGAGTTGTACGATAGAACCCGTTTTTTTTTGTGATTTTTCAACCATTTTTCAATTGCTAAACACTTGATAGCCTAACAGACAAGCGTCGGGAAGCGTGAATCTATTTAGCATCGACCGAATAGTAAAATTAAAAACATGTGGATTTGAACTAGGATTATTGAATGACGCAGGCATCCCGCTAATTGGACTAACTAATTACACGTTAAATGTTTTTCTTTGTGCAAATTTAAATCTAGCTCTTGGACAATTAAATGATGACAATAATAAAATCACACTTTGTATGTGTAACTAATTTGGATGAAAAGAAACTAAACTTTTTATTTTCTATCTACACTCACAAAAGTTGTGACGACAGGATTGCAGACAGAATTGGTAATGTTTAGACTTTCTTGTAGTGAAGGGATGCGCTCAGCCTTTTTTTTTACCATTCAGTGCTTGATGTTACGTAATAAATTAGTACAGTGAATTAGACATTGGCCACTTCAACTGCTTAGCAAATGAGCAACATCAATAGATAAACTAAATACAAATTGAAGTTTTTGTATTCAATTTAATCTACAATGTGCATTGATTTAATCAAAACGTTTATCAGTGAGTTAAACTCATATTGAGTTTTCATAATGTAGATTGCTAAAGAGAGAACCAGCTGGCGGCTAGAAAGCTTATCAAAGTGTTTTTTCAGGAATTTTTTTTTTGATAGTATTTTATCGTGAGTCAAAAAAAAAATAAAAATTAGAATGCAAAACAAACTCAAGACAACTACAATTGCAAAAAGAGTGCCAATGAGACTTAGTTAAATGGGATAGTTTTCACAGAGATAGCAATTAAAACAAAACACATGCTGGACTGACATAAAGCTCACATACTCCAATTCTAGATAAGACCGAAAAAAAAAAAAAAAAAAAAAAGATGACAGCAAACTACAGTGTGCAGCTGATAGATAGTAAGCATAAAACCACCAGATTAAAAAAAAAAATGACAGGGACTTGGAAAAAAAATGCGGAGTGCGTCAATGAATTTTTTTTCCCTTTCAGATATCTATTACTGAATTGATGGATTAGCAAGAATAAAAAAGTCTAGCACTCAAAAACAAAGGCATATCTAACATAGTGGTTGGGAAAGAAAAAAAAAAAATAAGCAGGGACAAGATAACTAAATTAGGGCATTTATAGATTTCATGATAATACCCGCTTTAATTTTTTTTTTTTTCGTTTATAGTGACGGTTTTTGATATGAACCTGCTTTTTGAGACCCCTATAAGCTCCCTGATAACCATTAAAAACCGCTACATCGAGAGATATTAAAAAAAAAAGCATTGATTACAGCTGATAACAGCTAAAATTGACTTTTATTGCTGCCTGACCCTGACAGGTTACTTGTTCTGAGCTGCAGCTGATATCGTGAACTTTCCAAACTTGAACCCCCCCCTCCACCAACAATCAGTCCCTGGCTATGCAATC
Source organism: Geotrichum citri-aurantii (assembly GCA_030463015.1). Taxonomy (NCBI): domain Eukaryota; kingdom Fungi; phylum Ascomycota; class Dipodascomycetes; order Dipodascales; family Dipodascaceae; genus Geotrichum; species Geotrichum citri-aurantii. The sequence goes on from JAKVQX010000213.1 coordinate 7,366, forward strand.
GCTTGTCAACAACAACATCCAAAATAGGGCAACTTGAAAACCAATCTTTTAAGCGCTCTTGGTGATTTGTTTACAAAGTTCTACATTAAGTTTGGTGTCTTCCAGACATTAAATCGGAAGGGCCTCATCTTTCTCTGAATAATGTAGATATCATGACAATATTTCTAAGTTTTTTTTTTTTTTTTCATTTTTTTCATTCACCTAAATTTTTTTTAATTTTTTTTCTTCTTGAATTTTTGGTTTAAGCAAAAATCCAAAAATCCAAAAAAAAAATTAAAAATGTTGAAAGCTTCACATTTCTTTTTTTGTTTTTCTTTTGTGTTTATCTTATTGGTACAGTACACAAGTTTAGTGTATCAAAAAGGTACCACAAGTTTTATAATGACATAGTTTTTTTTTTTTTCACGCTTGACAGCCTCCTAAACTTATTTCCCAAACACCTTCTTTTACTAAGTTGCCATGCTCAGCGTACTTGGTAACAACCTTCTTTTCTAATCAAGTGTTTTCTGGTAAGAAAGAAACAAACTCTCTTTTTTTCTTTATTTTTTTGCCAGGCTAAATCATCCAGAACTTAACTTGAAAAAAAAGAAATATAACACCTGGAAAAAAAAAAAAAATTTCATTAACATAATCTCGTCTATATAAACTACCCATTCTCCCTGACTGTTTAGATCTTTCCATTACTCTATTCATTTTCCCTTCATCATATTTGATAACTCTCATTTCTCAACTGCATAAAAACATTAACAATGAATTCTGATAAAAGCATGGACAACTACACAAATGAAAAGGATCTTGGCGTCCTTAGCAATGAGCTAACTGACTCATCTTCGGACTCTTTGAAAAACGAATTGTATGAACTCCCAGACGGGATTCTGGCTCGCAAAGTTGCACTTGTTAACAATGCCCTAAACGAAATTGGCTTCACAAAATACCACTACAAGCTTTTCTGCCTGAACGGTATGGGATACGCCGTCGACTCGCTGCTCTTTTTGCTGCATGGTCTCACACAGACCCAGATCAACAAAGAATTCGACCACGGCTATTCAGCCCTTGTCTCTGCTGATTATGTCGGTCTTTTCTGTGGTTCCCTTTTCTGGGGTTTCACTGCTGATATCTTTGGTAGAAAAATTGCCTTTAACCTGACTCTCTTCCTTACTGCTATTTTCGCCATGGCTGTTGGCGGTGGTATGTCATTTGTCGCTGTCTGCTCTCTTTCTTCTGTCTCATACTTTGCCTGCGGTGGTAACCTTGTTCTTGATTCTGTTACTTTCCTCGAGTTTTTGCCTCAGAACAAAAAGTGGCTGCTGACTCTCCTCGCTCTCTGGTGGGGTATCGGTCAAACCATAGCTTCTCTGATTGCCTGGCCTCTTATTGCAAACTTTTCTTGTGAATCTGCTTCACACTGCCCTCGCTCCGAGAACATGGGCTGGAGATACACGTACATTGCGTGCGGTGGCTTCGTCCTTCTCTGTGCTTGTTCCCGTGTTTTTCTTATTACCATGATTGAGTCGCCCAAGTACGATATCTCTAATGGTAACGATGAGAATGTCATCCGCTCTCTTGACTCTATTGCCGCTTCTTCTGGCCGTGTTAACCCTTTGACCTTGGAACAGCTCCAAGCTTGTGGTACTGTTGAGAATGACACTAGTGAGAAGACCCTTAAGGAGAAGCTCAATATTTTCGATGCTCTCAAGTCTATTTCCTATCACCTCAAGGGTCTCTTTGCAACTAGAATGATGAGTATCTCTACTTCCCTTAACTTCCTCTCCTGGTTGCTGATTGGTCTTGCTTACCCTCTTTTCTCCGCGTTTTTACCTCTCTACCTTGCTTCCCGTGGTGCTGATGTCGGTGACTCGTCTGTTAACACTACTTACAAGAACAACCTTATTGTCAACACTGTTTCGATCGCTGGACCAATGATTGCCGCTTTCCTCGTTGAAGTACCATTTCTTGGTCGCCGTGGTACTATGGTTATTGGCGCTCTGCTGTCAATGACTTTTATGTTTGCTTACACCGCCGTGCGCACTGCTGCTCAAAACTTGGGTTTTTCGTGTGCTATCAGTCTTTGCATTAACATTTATCTCGGTACCCTGTTTGCTTACACGCCAGAGGTGCTGCCATCTGCACACCGTGCCACTGGTAACGGTATTGCGGTTTCTTGTAACCGTGGCATGGGTGCCATTTCGCCCGTCGTTGCATACTATGCTAACACAGCCACCTCTGTGCCAGTCTATGTCATGGCTGCTGTCCTAGGAGCTCTTGCTATCATTTCAATGCTTCTTCCCTACGAAGTTCGTGGCAAGAACACTAATTAAGCATGCTTTTTCTGTCGCACTCTTGATGCCACTTGACTGAAAAAAAAAAACTTACGAAAATATTCCTGTTGTTGTTCCATAGAAAAGTTTTATTTGTTGTTTTCCTTTATTTTGTGTTGATGTATTTTTTTTTAAAAAACGAGTTGTTATATGATTATGAAAATCAAAGTTTTACCAGACTGAATAATTCCGTAGAAGTTTCCGGGGTCTCATGAATGTTTTTGCAAAGTTAAGAAGTTTTCAGGGTTTCTTTTTTGTTCTCAAACAAGTACACCATTGCCGTGATTTCAGATCTAAACGAGCCCTGCTACTGTTTCTATGAAAAAAAAAAATTCCCAATCAACATTAAAAACCCTTAAAATTAAACCCATGTTTTAAAAACCACCAACCGGCGTGTGCCGTTGCCTTCATGAAACACAAAACATGATTTTTTATTTTAATTTTCTTTGAAAATTTCATGCAAATTTATCATTAAATATTATTCACGTTTATTTGCTTTTTTTTTTTTTTTTTTTTTTCAAATATTTTATTTGGGAGGATATGACGACACCACGCATTCATTACATCATTGGTTCTAACAAAATCCAATAGTACGTTAAAGCCTATATATAATTTTTCTTGTTTATGTAATGGGCTCTCTCGGTTGGAATGTGCACAAAACAAAATTAGCATTTTTGTCTGATACTTTAAAAATGAGCTTTATGATTTTGCAACGACAACAAAAACACCAGAAATAGGAGGAAAAAAAGACCTTTAAATCTAGCAAGAGTGTTATGATATTATTTGAAATATTAGTTTATTAAAATCAAAATAGTGATAATAGGAACAATAGTGATAATAGAAGCATAAGTGAACATGGAAGCAAAAGTGAAAATGGAAGCAACATTGACAATAGCAACAAAAGTATCACTAGGAATTATAGTAATAATGGTATTACTAGCAATTACAGTTACATAGTGTTAATAGTAATAGTTAAAGGATATAGTAAAATAGTTATAAAAATTGTTTTAGTTGTAAAAGTTGTAATAGTCATGATAGTTATTATGGTTAAATTTTTAATCAACTTAAAAGTTTTTATTTTATTCATTATAATCAAAATCACAATTACATTAGCAGGGACGCGAGCGCCGACGTCATAATACTTTGAAAAAAATTTACTCCACCAAGTTGTTTCACCGTAATGGGTCAAGCTTGTATCACAAAATCAGGACAGACTTCCCGTACAAATTTTAACAGAAATTTGTATTCTAAATTATTAGATTTTTATAAAAGATCACCACAAAAAAGAAAAAAAAGCACAAACAAACATAGAAATTCAATGGAATTAGCACCAAATTTCACTTTCATTTTTCATTCTAGTGTATCCCATTAAGATCCGTGTTTTATCTAGTAATGATGTCCCAGGAGTAGCTTAGTTGGCCGGTTCTAAAAAGTCTTGTCTTCCGTGTGTCCAGCTCTTGTCGTAGTACTCAATGTTTTACACGAAATAATCATCAGTATATAATTATTGACAATGTGCGTGCATTCTATTAAAGGTTGGACTACAATTATATCGTAATCACTGACTGGAATGGGTACCGTACACTTTTTTCTTTTTCGGTTGACGATACATCGGCACCTTTGGCCATGTTTATGTAATATTCTCGTTGCCGGCCCGCCAGCCATTACAAAAGTTTACATTTTTGGTCGTTCCTAACTTTCGAGCAGGTACTTATGTGTTTTTTTTTTTTTACCAAACTTTTTTTGAAAATTTTTAGGCCAAGACTGATTAGTTAATGAGTTAAAAACAATGTGTGGTAAAGACCAACTCTTTTTTTCTCAAGACTTCAGCAGTTTTTTTTTTTTTAAAATGCTGATGGCCCGCGCCTCACGGTTTATTGTTGCTGAAGATTTCCCGCCTCCGGAGACTCAGGCGGGATTCTGACCTAACCAACATGGATTGTATTTTGAGAATTCACTGGTAGGAAAGAAACAAAAAACAAAAAAAAACCTTGCTCACCAGCTCAGAATGAGATGGTTCTACAAGGGTACCACATTTTTGGCTGGCCTGCTTTGGTGACCCCGTCGTAGCGTCACACATGAAGGTATTGCAGGCTGTAGCCATTGATTCTGCTTAAAAGCACCTATTTGGTTTTAACTATGTTCAGCGTGTACCTTCCAGAAATTTTTTTCAAGACACGGTATTTTGCAGACAATGGCGGTGGCTGTTCCCAAGGAAAAAAAATCATACTCATCAAATGCGCCAGTAGTCTAGAAACGAGTTTAAATTAGATGTTTGACGTTGGATTTGACTATGGAATTTTTTCCCCCTCAGCTCATTCATAAGACACAATTACCATCGCTGGATCTGAACAATGGCAGCCATCAATTTCACTAAACGTTCATGGTCATTTAGGTTGGCACCTATGAATACTTCAGGGTTAAAAAAAAACCCCCAATTTTTGTTGATCCCATCGCTCATCAGCAATTTTAATTAAAATTTGATTAAAAGGGAACTCACGCTTAGATCCTCTTTAAATTACTGATCACTGCTATATATTAGCCTGCTTGTCGCCCATGGTGCCATAATGTTCTGGTTTTGACACAAATTAAGTACGCACATAAACCAAACAAAAAATACAGTACTTTCAGGTCAGTCAGAAAAATTAGTCTAAAAACGTGTTTGCAAGCATTTTGGATATAATTTCTACCAAGCATTAATAAAAATATTTGTTCAGAGGGCAGCGACTATGTAAACTTGGCACATAAAATGCCATCATTCTAATACTAATTATAAATTTCTTCAAAAATCGACTGAGATCACCACTCTTAGTCTATAATAAATCTGTAACTAACAAAAAAAATTAAAAAAAGCTGAAAATTAGTCAGTTTGGTTAAACACATTTAACTATTTTTGTAACCAATAAATTTTAAGTGATCTTTTTGAAAGCAATAAACTATTTGTATGGCTCTAACCACATTATTGATTGACCACGTTCGGGGCTATTGTAGCAGCCAGGGATCAGGTTTTTAAACTTCAGTGTCATTTTAATCGCTGTCGGGAAACATTGTGGAGACCCTCCTGATTATCTACTATTCACAAACCTTTTGGCTATTCAATTAGCTTGTTTTCCAAAAGCTTTAAGAAACATTCTGAGAATCTGCCAAAAGAATTTTGCGTAAAACGTGTGAGAAACAACTGTTTTCTTTTGTAAATAGATCAATAAAGGGCGTCCTTTTAACACATGTCTGATTTTTGCAAGTCTTTAGCCAAAGTTCAACGTAAATGTACCGGGCCTTCAAGATCCAATTTGAACAAACCCAAAGGGAAAAAAAAAAAAACATTACAAAACCCCGCTCTAATTGCTGACGCATCAATTTTACACAGTGGTCGCATCTCACAGATTCTTTTTAATTTTATTCGGTATTAGGGCAAAGCTCAAAAAAGACCAAAAAAAAAAAAAATGAAGACAGACTCACTTCAACACTAACAAACCCGTTTAAAACGTCTACTATCTGAATTTCAGATTTCTACATAATGAGAACTAAATTTTTTTTTGAGTTTTTACTTTTCCTAAATTGCTAAATAAAAAAGAATGTATAGAAGTTTCTAAAATTAATTAAAACAGAAGCCCTATTTAATTAAAGCCAATCTACAAAACTTCCTTACAAGATTGAGTGCTGTTAGAACTTGTTGAATACAAAGTTGGCGCTTGACCATTTTTGCACAAAAAAACTCAACGGTAACGCTGAGCAGGTGACTTGAAAGTACTAAACAAGAAATTTATGAAAACTTTTTTTTGGCTTTGAGATATTCTTATTCAAGCATGATCAGCGAGTAACACCTGTAGTAGCAAGTATCATGCTAAAAATTTAATTGCAAATCCACGAAAAAAAATTTGAACGGCCAAATGCGAAAAACTTTTTATCATTCAAGTTAACTCAAAAGCAGAGTTTTAAAGGCCCACACCATGAAAAAAAAATCTTGAAAAACCATGTTTTTTTTTAAAAAATGCAAGTATGAAAGATTTTAATTTTACTAAGACCCAGCTTGTTAGTAGAGTAAATAAGATACAGTTAAACTCCATAAATAAATTTACCACTCGTAAACTTTAAGAGCCCTGAATGGAAATATGGAGCCTTCATATTGCTTTTATTACTCGTTAAACTTTATGACTAGTTCCGATTGTTTTCTTCTTCTCTAAAACTCAGTAAAGAAAACTAATAAAGAGTTTTAATCTTGAAAACTTGAAATTTCATCTTTTTTTTTTTTTTCCTTTTGAAGGCGCTGAAATGTTTAGGGAGATTTTGGACCTGAAATTTTTTTTACTCTCTTCCTTTGCCGTAAAATTTTTAAGCCCGCCCCAGAAAATTAACAGATTGAATCAAAAAGCCAAGATGCCACATGATAGAATGGCCATTTAAAAAAAAATCTCGTGTTAAAAAAACTGTTGTACCGAGATTTAGCTACAGGACTGGGCTACCATAGGATTAACGTATGAAAATTCTTCACGTGCTACTAAAATACTTCAACTAAAATCCACACTCAAGCAAAATCTTTTCTGTTTACAGATAGTTTTAACCTGTTTGGTTAACGGGGTTTAGCCCTTGTTTCTAGTAGTTTTTGGCTGCTCTTTGAAATTTGCATTTCACTAACACGGTTGTTTCCAGGTCTTTCGATTAATGGTTAATCTAGATTAAATGCACATCTATAACTTTACTGCATGAGTAGCGGATTCGGAAAAGCGATTAAGAGCAACAGATACAACTGAAAAGCACCAAAAGTCTTGACACTTGCAAACTCTAGCAAAACCGCCGTCACTGGTACAGTAGTTTAAATTTCTTCAGTACACTATAAAAATTTTCACTTGAAAACTTTTGCCTTTAAGCTTGCAGGTATTTTATGTATCGGTAATCCTTGGCCATGGGGAGCTCTTCTAGCTTATAAACTAAACTGGCTTCTAATGCATTTAGTGTTAAAATTGTGCTAGACAATCAAATTTAGTTTCAGAGAGTGAATTTCGTGAAGTACTTTTACAGTACTGGCTCAATGTTTTTTAGGTGCACTTTTTTCTTCTTTTTTTTTAGCCACAGAAAATTAAAGAACTTACATAGACTTTTTGAAAGCTACAAAAAAGGTCACCAAAAAAAAAAAGAGTGTAAAACTAACCTAGTCATTCATAATACAGTCTTGTCAGCCCTTTAACACAGTTTCACAAAAGGATTTTCGAAGTTGGTTAATTTATTGACAAATTGGGAGCTTTGTTAGTTCAACTCTTAAGTGATGGAGCACCCAGCAAACTGGCCTGGGCTTTGCTGCGGAAAAAAACCTGTGACGTAATGTTTTATGCTTGCGCAAGGAACAGAAATTTTTGGGAACAAAAAAAAAAAAAAAAGGCGCAAAAAGGGACAAAATTTTTTCTAGCAATTGCAGCCAATTAACGAATTATCACTTCTCAACCATTTAAATGAATTTTAAAAAGTTTACATAAAGTTAGAAACTGAAAAATCTAATGGTTCCAGAACATTAAAATTTGAACAAAACCCTGTTCAACACGCATCTGAAAACGTAGGAAACGATATTTCTGAGATGACACTAGGGTTTTCAAAAAAAAATTTTAAACAGGCTCATGGCTGAACAGAATTTGGAAGATTTTTTGACAAGCCAAAAGTACTTGTGGGTGGTACTTGGGAGTTACGTGCTAATAGTGAAACCAACTAACAGCAATTAGAAATGTAGCCATGAGTGAAATATACTGCCATTTTTTTTATCTTTCCTGTTTTCGAAAACAGGTTAACTTTGCTACAGACTTGTGACTTGCGTCCTATAAATTTTTAGCTTACTTAAAAATCTCTACAAAAGAAAAAAAAAAAGCTCCTTAGGAAAAATACAGTGAACCAACTCGTTAGATAAGTTTTGTAAATTTATTAGTCAGTTAGTTTCTATAGTAATTAGGAAAAGTCCTTTTAACGTCAGCTTAGTCGATTTAAACAAAATTCACTACCATTTGAGCGCCTAAGATTCTTTCATCATCAATTCATGATCAATCTGGCGTTATTGAGACAAAATGAAGTAGAAAAGTGACAGAGCAAACCAACCTAAATCAATCAGCTAACCCTTGATGAATCAAAAAATACATGATATGGATTAACAGGTTACATGGACAATCAACTCACAAGAAAAAGCAAACGTGTGAGAAATGTTTAAAGCTTGGTCCTAATATGCATCACCCCAAAATAAGAATTAAAACTGCCATTCGTCATTCTTAAAATTAACAGAAAAAGTTACTATTTAGTTCTCTCAGAAGAAAGAGAAAAAGAAGTTTCGAACATTCTAAAAAACTAGTTTTTTCTTCTTCTTCACCGCATCGGCGGGCGCTGCAGCAAGCTTGCAACCGTGTCTAATTAAAACGTATTTAACTCTTTTAGCTGAAAAGCTTGTCATAGCTGGATATACAGTAGCTGGCACAAATAAATAAGCTTAGAACCGTTAATTCTTGCGTTATGAAATTAAAAAATTCCTACTTAAAGCAATAGTGTATAATTGCAATTTATTCTCTTCACCGGTCAATTATCATTATTTCTAGTTCAACCGTCATCACATGAAAGATACACAGACAAAAAAACCCGTTAAACTTAGTAAAAGTTAACTTTTCGCAAGAAAGGTTGCACTACTAAGGCTTTTATTTCATTTCAGAACTATCAAGCCAAAATTTGTTCAGAAGCTTAGGCCATACTATGTGAATATCCTGTTGTGCAAAAAATTTTATTAGCTCGACATTATTCAGTAAACACTTCCAAAAGAATTTAAAATTTAGTTTTTAAAAAGGATTTACTATTAAATTTTGAGTTTCAAATATCTCAGGCTACACATAAAACAATTCATGGGAAAACAGGCATTATCGAATGCAGAAACCACTTGTGCGCGTCGAGAACGCTACTTTGAGAATTTCGTAGAGAACAAATTTTTTTACTAAAGTCTTCTTTGCGTACCTTTCATCACAAAGCTTTTTATGTGTGATTTTTTATGTAAGGATAAAAAAACAGATTCTCTGTCTTTTTGTAGTAAGTTTGATCAAAGTTTTTTTTAAAAAAACGGGTTGTATTACTGTACTATCTTAAGTAATGATCAATGAGATGTTTCAGAGTTATGTCTTTCTGAATTTGACTTTGGAGCTCCAAAATGGTTCAAACCTCAGAAGGAAAATTTAACTAGGTAAAACTGTTCAACTAAATTGCGTTTTTTCCAGAACTTTCAGCTTTTTCTGGAAATCTTTTTACAACGAATAAACATCCGTTACAATCAGAATATCTGTTAAATCTTTTTTAAAAAATTAGAGCTTGCAGTCACTAAAATTTAACAAAAGAATTTTTTGATCTTAACATCCCATGCAATAACTGTTTGCTTGGTTATTTTGTTGAACAGCAGCTAATGAAGAACTTAATGAAAACCAAAATTTTGCCATTAAGTTAAACCCTAACATTACCAAAAGTTAGTTTGATTGAAACTACTGAACCATCAAGAAGTAGCGCGTTAACAAAAAAAATCTTTGTAATTCGAGTTATTGAATCAATCTCACGAGACTAAGCTTCTATTTGTATTTTTTATAAACATGTTAAAGGCTAAAGACAAATACAAAAAAATCTAAGCTAATGGGCTGCAAATACCGATAAGAAAGTTTACAAAAATTTCACAAATTTAGTATCAGAAGTATAAAGTAAAGCAATTTTTTTTCCTTTATTGAGACCCTGTTATAAAGAACTACGTTTTCTTGCTAGTTTGTGATACCCGTGATTGTCTAATAGTTTCTCAGATAGCTTTCTAAAATTAATACCAAAATTTTTTACTTAAACTTAAAGTAGCTTTTTTCTTATAGAGTTGTCAAGGCAACTGAACATCGTAGCCTTTCAAGGTGTCAAAATTTTCAAAAAACTTGAAAGTGCGTTTTTTCACACTTCTTACGACAACGAAACGCCGCACAAACATGAGTATAAATAAGGATTTGAGTTCTTTTTAAAGATTGTCTTTTTATTATTGTGAATTACAGATCTTTTAGAAATTTCTTGGTTTAAGCTTTTGAGTCTTTCCACAAGTTTGAGCTCACATGTTTTTTGAATCTATGTGAAATCAACAAAACTTATCTATGTAAACAAAAGTCTGAACAACTTTTCTGTTTTTTCAACTGAAATGTTTAAAAAATTTTCAAATCATAGTTATTAGGACAATAAACTGACTACAAATATAAATGCAAACCTGTGTAAAGGATTTTTTTTGGTATCTCAGACATCTTATGAAAGACTTGAGTGTTGGTTAATAAAACTTGAGCTAAAAGACATACAGTTTTTTTTTAGTACAAAGCTTTTACGCTTTATTACTTAATGACACCATTTAAATATTTTCATAGATATCTCAAGTCACACACAAATGCTAATTTATCACATATTGAAGTTAAAAAATAAGTATCATGTCCATGGACCACAACTTGTAAAAACATATTCACACTAATTTGGTTGATAGATTAAGTATAAAATTGCAACACCATCAGCAAGGAAGTGCAATTGAAAACCAGCCATGATGCCCTGTGATCTTACGTTGAAAAAAAAGAAGTCTTAAATGTGACTGATTTCCTGCTGGAAGATTGCGCTCTCTGCAAACTGAGAACTTTGTAACTAAAAAACAGCCTCTCCGTAGAGTGAAAACAGTGATTTTTTACTTGGTACTAAGAAAGGCATTACTGCGGTAATTAGGTATCTTGATTCGCTACTGCATCTCCTCAATTGTTGGTTAGCTTAACAGTATAGCCTACCAGGGGTGTACTGCCACGCCCTCCCAATTGACCAAACAAACTGTGGCGACGATCTTGGTGGTTTTCCTTAACCCACGCACTAGGATCGTGAAAAATTCGGTGCCAATGAAGTGAAATGAAACACATTGTGAATAGCCACGCTAACTAGATTAACTCTTGTTTAATCAATGCTTTCTTCCTTCAAATATTAAGGCATATAATAAAAATCTAATTCAATCCTATATTTTGTGAATTTGTTAAAGATTGTCTGAAAAAAAATAGAACAGCTTATCGTTAAAATCCATAATTCCACTTTAGACTTTGTGACTTAACCAAGATAAAAGTTTTAGTCTCAAGTTTTAAATTCAAACCAAAAAAAAATCTTAAATATTTTTGTGAAAAATTAACTATTATCAATTAAGTAAAACATTTCTAACACTTTTATGTATTCTCAATGCTCAATAAAATTAGTAGCTCAACTACTGGCTTAGAATTCCAGTAATATTGAATCAGGTCAAGGTTAATTGAAAAAAATAACATATTTGTTAACATATTGTAGAGTATGGGACTAGGTCAAACCTCCCAACTAGGCCGTTTTATTTCAAATTCTTTTTTTTTTTTTTTTTTTTTTTTGCATGCTTCACTTTCTTGTTTACATCTCATTAAGCGAAACTTCTATACTTGTTACTATACTTTGCACACTGCACTCGCACACTTATTCACATAGAGATGTCGGACGACTCTTTTTTTGCAGAGTCGCCTGAGTTGTGGGCTAGCGACAGCGGTGAAGAAAGCGATAAAGTAGTGCCTCCCACCCCGCCGCAACATGAGCCATCAAGACTACCGTCTTCATTTGGCGGTCCTGAGCCTAGCCAGATTGTATCTACAGATGATGAAAATGAAGAATCTGAAAAAGAGACTCGTGATTTATTAATAGACGACTACAGTTCAGAGCTGGATCAACAAGAAGATCAAGAACAACAGGAATCAGTTGATGACGAGCAAGGACAGGATGACAATGATCTGTCAGAAAGCGACGATCAAGAAGTCCAACAAGAACAATTTGAATCTGAGATTGAAGATGAGGTTCAGGAAGAAGAAGTTGATATTTACAGTGATGATGATGAAGTGGATGGAGATGTCGTGGACGATGCCGACGATGCTAAAGAAGAGGTTGATGACAATATTGAAGATTTTCACGCTTTCGAAGATGATTCAGATCAAGAACAAAATGAAGAACTCGATGAAAAATCAGATCAAGAACTAGATGAAGTATTGCCCGACGGACATTATGAAGAGCAAGTTGAAGAACAAAGCGATGAACCCGAAGACGAAGAAGAAGAGCAATCAGCAGAAAACGTCGAAGGCAATGAAGAGCCGTCAGAAGAACTTAACGAAGAACGGCCGGAAGAACCAGCTACTGCTGAAGCCAATTTTCCAGTGGGAGAAGAGGAAGTTACAATTATATCAAGTGACGACGACGCAGAGGCCGAAACTGTGCCCCAGTACGAAGACTCTGGCAGTGAGTATGTCGACGAAGACGAAAACTACAAACAACATGCCGAGCTCCAAGGCGAGCCATCCAGCACCGACGAGGGCGATTACCTTGATGACGACGAACAAAAGGCATTCCACCATGCAAGTACACCAGCGTCTCGTTATGCTTTCAAGCGACCTAGCAAGGAGGCCCAACGGCTCATCAACTATCTTGACGTGACTCTTGCCGACGACCTTTCGACGCATTTGTACTCAACGCATTTACTCCATAGAATCAACCCGCGACGGCCGCAATCGGTTTGGACGTCGTGGCCAACGCGCCACATGGTTTATACACCTACCATTGATACTCCCACTGTCCCTCGGCCTGCCGACCTTACCCGCCAGGATGTTGAGCGCAAACTCAACGCGCAGCTTCGAGGCACCGGCAACAGCGACAACAACATAAAGCATAACGGCGCAGGCGGCGATAACGACGAGGGGTTTGTCAGGCGGCTGCCAAAATTCGATCCCACCATTGCTGCCGTCACCGGAAACCTCACTGCAAACGATCAGTGGACGAGGTATCCTATCTCAGAGTACAAGTCATCATCAGTGCTTGGAAGCGTGCTGGGCCACGGGGGCGGCACAAAATACACATCTACAACCGGCCGGCCCCAGGAAATGCCATACAACAGTGTTGCTCAGGGTATTCCACCGTTTGACTACACGCGGCACCGGCGTGTCGCGGAGCCGCTTTCGGAAGAGGACCGCGCTGCGTTTGAGCACGCGCGCAAACTTGTAATGTTTGAAATCAGCGCCACGTTTGAACGAATTGTGCGACAGCGAATCGAAGAGGAGAACCAGCAACAGGCGAAGCTCGACGTGGAGCTGGGCGTACCTCCCCAGAAACGGCGGCGGCGGCTGGTGGTCAGTCCGGACTTTGACTTTAAGATGCCACAGCAGGCGCTGGCGCGGATGATGGACACGGTGGACCGTATTCTGTTGAACACTGTCGCAATTCAGCAAAAGTTCGGTGTTACCAAGACTGAGGATTGGATAACGGTGATCCAGAACGACGCTGCTGTTGGATCGGTTTTTGCGCGCTGCAAAAAGTTGTTTATGGATGACGTCGACGACCCGCGCGATTTTGATAGCGATGTCGACGACGACGACAACAAGAAGAAAGAAAAAAAGAAAGAAAAGAAACGTAGCCGCAAACGCAAGCACAAGACCGAAACCGACGATGAAGAAGAGAAGGAGGAGGAGGAAGAGGAGCCCCCACAGGCTGCCCGCAAGCCCAAGGTAATCCGTTCCCGGCTGAACTTCAAAACACTCAACCGCGTCAACAACATGTCTTTGGCGATGCCGCCGGACTCGTTTGTGCGGCCGGAAATCACATCGTTTGAGCCCGACCTGCATGCCGTCAACGGACTCAGCTACTCTCAGCGCAACCTGATGCAGACGTCCATCAACCCGATTTACACGTGCGGGCTGCAGTCCACGACCAAGCTCAAGCCACACAAGGCCCTGGAGGAGTACCAGCCCGAGGACATGGCGTTTTACAACCCACTTGACGACGCCGCTGCGTGGAACGCGACGCCGCACGCGCGGCGGCTCCGGTTAATGTACGAGAACCTTGGACGCTACGCCCAACCAATCGACGGCTACAGCAGCGGCGGAAGCTTGCGTGGAAGCGCTGCCGGCACGGGCCGCTCGTACGACCAGAACTGGATTCTCGAGGAGTACACGCCGGACCTGATGTCGCGGCCGGCGTTCGACTCGCACGTGCACTATACGCAGCTCGAGGCGGAGCGGCAGCACGGACGCACCGCGGTGCTGCGGCATGCGCGGGCGCTGCGGAGGCTGCGCCGGGGCAGCGGCGGTGGCCGGCGGTTCCTCAAGCGCGCGGGCGTGCCGACGCTCTACCGCAAGTGGAAGCGCAAGTGCGCGAAGCGGCGGCGCCGGCAGCTGCGGGCGCTCCGCAAGCAGCAAAAGCGCGCTGCGGCGGCGGCGGCCGAGGCCGAGGAGGGGCGAACCGCCAACGATGACGACGACGACGACGATGAAAATCTCAATATTGGCATTGACGACGACGACTCGAGTGACGGCGAGATCCCGCGGCTATTACAAGCTCTCAACGCAGAAGTGTTCCAGAAAATGGCTGTTTCGGCCCGCACGCCCGTCATGGCACCACGCAAGTATGCGAAGCATCGGCTAGGCCTGTGGTAAGAGAAACAAGAATTATAATTTTCTCCTTTGGGAGGGGTTTATTTTTTTTGGGAGGATGCAATGTGGGGTGACCAGGTTCGGTGGGTTCACAAAGTGGGATGATTTGAAAAAAAAAAAAAAGTGCAAAGGGTTCAATATCAGCAGCAGGGTGGGGTCATAATGAGCGATTAGATTAGTTTATTAATGACTTGGACACATATAGAGAATTATGTTTTATATATATACGTTAACGAGCAAAAAAAAAAAATAAAAACAAAGCAACTATTAATGATGATAATAATAAAATTCCAAAATAAAAAAAATGATAATATTTGTTTTACTGATAACAGTAATAATTTGAGAAGTCAGTGGCGTTATGCTGTCCATCTCATGTCGGTTATTTGTAAAATGTAGGAAAGAGAGGGCCAATAGGGGTATTAATTTTTTAAAAATCTTTTTTTCTTTTCGTTTATTTGGTGTTGAGCAGTCTCGAGCTCGGGTCGTCGCTCATGGCAGTGCCAAAGACAACGTCCCAGAACTTAGAGGTGACGCCGTAGGCAAGGTCGTAGTTCTTGTAGTGGTGGTCGAGGTGAGCTTTCTTTGTCTCCTTCATGAATTGCGGGAGGTTGACGTGATGCAAAAAGTAGTGGCAGCAGTCGTACATTACATAGCCCATGAACGCGCCTGCAAACACAGACATGGCGTGGTAGTAGTTGTAAAAGAAAACAACGTGGGCCAGATGGTAGAATGGAATGGTAAGTGCTACCAGTAACGTGGGCGGCATCACCAGTCTCAAGCGATCCATTGGCAGGTAGTGGTGAACGCCGTGGAGCAGGAAATGGACGGTAAAGGCTACCGGGTGATCCGGGAGATAGTACTCAATGTGGAAGAGGAATCTGTGCATACAGTACTCTAGCAGCGTCCAAATGAACAGACCGAGAATATATAGAGACATGACGGTGATGACCCTAGAGCCCTGGAGTGCCAGGGAGATGGCGTAACAGTCGGCGGGGATCCACAGCAAGGGGATCGCAAACCAGGGGGTCTTGGAGATGGGTTCCAGGAAGTTGCCAAAAATGGGCGCGGAGCCCTTGCCGTAGTGTCTGGGCTTGTGGACCTGGGTGAGATAGAACTCCTTGCTGTATTTGGCCGTGAGGACCTGCATCAGCAGAGGTTTATTGAGATCAATAAACTTATTGTGCTCGTAGTCCTTGTTAAAGTCGGTGGTGATGTGGAGCTCGTCGTGGGCGTCCTTGCCGGCCTCGAGCGTGAAGGATTCTCTATTCTCGTCGGTGAGCAGCTTCTTAGCCTCCTCGTCCGTGGCGAGAATGGCAATAAAGTACATTTCGTCTAACATCTCGTATGCTACTAGCGAGTGGATGTGGGATAGCGGGTCTTTGAGGATCTCAGTGATGTCCTTGCCGTTGTATTCGGCGATAATGTCGCCACCGCCGGGGTGTTCATCCAGGAACGAGGTGACGTTGTAGACCTTTCTATTGTCGACGGTAACAAGGCAGTGGCCCTTGGACTGAGCTGTCAGCTCTTCTTTTGTAATGATAGGAACGCTCTTTCCAGACATGATATCGAGTTTAAAGAGGGAGATGATGAGAAAGAGTTGTGAAAAAGAATGAAAATATTAAATAAAATAAAAAAAATTTTTGGAAAGAAAGAAAGGAGGTGAGAGGAGATGGAATGATTTAAATGGAATTTTTTTTTTTTTTTTTTTTTTTTTTTTTTTTTTTTTTTTTTTTTTTTTGACCAACAAAAACTTTTCAGGAATTTCACTTTGGAACACGAACCAAACGACCAAAAAAAAAAACAAAAAAAATCATCAACGAATCCAACAACGTACATTACGACAACAACCAAAAGCTACTTCGGGTCAACTTCAAGAACCCTTTTTTAAGAGATATTCGTGACATTTAAAACCAAAGGGATCGGAAGAGAGATTTATTATTTTATTCAATATCACCATTATCAAAATATATTCATTTATTAAATAAATAAAAAAATGCCAATTAAAGAAGAAGCCACCAATGCAACGTTGCATCTCCTGTTCTTCTTATCTCTGTCTCTTTAATTTCAATATAGTGTTATATCCCCGCTACTGGTTCCGGTTGCAAACTGGTACGACGTTCCGTCAAGCCCCGCCACGCACACACCGCCCGTAACCGAACCCATGGGCGTGCCGTCCAGATCCCACCCGTACACCCGCTCGTCTTCGCTGCCCGCCAGCACCGTAGTGCCCACGACACTCGGCCGCATCAAGTACTGCGTGTTCACGTGCCCCTCAAAGCGCTGGATCACGCCCGCTGCGTCGTCCACCAGCCGCAGCTCGGACGCCAGCGTGGCCACCAGCACCGTGCCGGCCTCCACAACGGCAACGCCCGCAATGGCCGCACCCACCCGGTCCGTAGTCATTGCGCCCTTCCGGAGATCGTAGCTGCGCAACGCGCCGTCCAGGCTGCCCGCATGGACGACAGCGCCGGCGACTGCTAGCCCGGTGACGCCGTCGCGCGCGTCCGCGAGGACCTGGACGGGCTTGTAGCTGCTGCGGGACCGCGTGTCCCACACGTTGACACGGCCGTCAAAGGAGCCGCTGAACAAGACGCCCTGTGGGCCGTACTCGACGCAGGTGACCTTGGTGTCGTGGGCCCGGAGCCTGTGGAGCGTGACCCCGCGTTCGGTGTCCCAGACAAAGACATTGCGGTCGGCACCGGCAGATGCGAACTGGGCGCCGTTGGCGTCGCCATTGATGCTGAGGCCAAGAACCTCGCTTGAGTGCAGCAGGTAAGTCTGGACTAGCGCGTGCGTGGAGACGTTATAGAGATGGACGGCACGGTCGACGCCGGCGGACAGCAGGTATGTGGCAGTGGCGTTGGGGCAAAGAACGGTGACAGAACCCCTGTGGGCACTGCGAATGGTGGAAGCAGGGGCAGAGGGGAATGTCATAGCTGGCAGGGCATGGTTGAGAGAGATCAAAAAAATATAATAATAATAATCAAAAAAAAAAGAAAAGAAAAAAAGAAAAGAAAAAAGAAAAAAACTTAGTGAACAAGTTTTTTTTTTTTTAGATTTACGGGATTGAAATTTTGTTTAGAAATTGCCGAGTTTATTAAAAATTTTAATATTTTATTAGTAAATGTTTACTAACATTTTTAAATTTTATTAATTTTTTTTTAAATTTTTTTTCATAATTATTCCCAACGTTTTTGGTTAGATTGTTTTTTTTTTTTTTTCAGCTTTGAAGTGTGTGATGATGCTTACAGGAATGGGACCCCTTTCATATGACAAAAATAAAAATAATAAAAATAATAAAAATAATAAAAATAATAAAAATAATAAAAATAATAAAAATAATAAAAATAATAAAAATAATAAAA
>JAKVQX010000214.1:0-25510 GCA_030463015.1 Geotrichum citri-aurantii
ATAATAATAATAATAATAATAATAATAATAATAATAATAATAATAATAATAATAAGATATAGAGCAATTAAAAAAAAATCAAATAAATAAGTGTTGCCCAAGATGCAAGGCTGTATAACATTGGTTGCGGCAGCAAAAAGTTTACAAAATTGTAGAAAGCCACTCCGAACGCTTGCGCGGTGGCGCCGGCGGATCCGGCTCCTGTTTAAGCAACTGCGGCTGTTCCTGTTTTGGCTCATCGTATTTGACAGGAGATACAATGATAATATCAGAATCCGGGTTAGGTGTTGACGGGGCGGTCTCAGCCTCCTCATGATCAAAGCTTTTGTTATGAGCTGCACCATTAGATTCTGAACCATTACTGTTACCATTTCCATTTTCAGTACTGATTTTGTTGTCACTGCTGACAGTATTGTTCGTTTCTGTGGTCGAGGGCACTATCTCAACAGTAGCGTCAACAGATGGAGGCGTGTCCGGGATTTTGGCATTATCTCCTTTCACCAGCTTAGGTAACGCGACACGCAAAAGTCCAAGCGACCGACTAATTATGTCTCTGCGCGTAACTCTAATCTTGCCCGCCGGTGTGCCTGCTTTTGTAGGCTGCTCTGTTGCAGGTGCTGGTGCTGGCGTGGCTGGTGAAGTTGATTTCGAAATTGGTGTGGACGGCTGTGAGAGTAGATCCATTACAGAAATTTTTGTCGAAGGCTGTACAGGTACTGGCGCTTTCAGTTTCAACTCTGTTTTCTGTTGCTCGTCTTCCTCAACCTTGCGTTTCGCAGCAATAGCTTCCTTAACAAAAATATTGTTTACGTAGTCACGGTAAATTGTCACGTAGATTGCCACAAAAATATCGTCAAGAGCTGCGGTTGAGCCAAAGCCGTTGTTGAGTCTGCGAACCTCGGCCGTGTAGTGAAGGTACTTAATGAGTGGATGAAGCTCTTCTTCTTTCTCAACGCGCAGTAGCATTTTTTGATTGTTTTGCTCAAATTCGTCGAAAACCAATGTAGGGATCACATTATCGTTGAATTTGGGAGGTATGTTTAGCTGATCCTTCAAAACCCTTGACACGGCCGTACACAACAGCTCCCACACCTGAGAGTGGTCCATTATTCCCGACACAAACTTGCGCAATGACTTGGACATGACTCCAAACACATTTAGATCGCCGGTACGTTCAAGTAAGGTGATAAAATATGTGACATACTGCTTAACGTAAATGAAATGCTGGCCAGGCCGCTCAAAATCTGTTTTCCAAATGTGGATGGGTGTCTTGCTATTACTCTTCATCTGGAAAAAAACTCCAATTTCCTCCTTTGCCTTGTTTAGCTCTCCGCATTCATCATAAATCTTGGCTATTCTATAAGTTGGCCGGTGATGTATTTTTCTTTTGTCGTTAGCCCGAATCTTGGCCAGTGTTGAAATGCAAATACCATAAATTCTATCTTTTTCAGAATTATCGCTGGAAAGAACAAAGTTCTTTTCATCACGGTACTGAGTTTTATCAAGAAACTCCAGGGCAACCTTAGTCGTGATCTGATCAGCTCGTAAATACTTGTAGATTCTAGAAACCAGTTTATAATGAGGTTCTAAGATGTACTCGCCATGGGAACCAGGCTTCTCAGGACAAAGAAGAATAGAGGTAACAAAAGTATCCATGACCTCAATAGGCTTACTCTTAAGCTTATGAAGACATTTACCCTTTAAATAGTGGTTGTACCAATCACTGGGCATTTCTTTAATTGCAATATTCAAACAAAGTAGCGTAGACTTTAAGATGACGGATGGTTTCATCGTGAATTTGATACTTCGTGAATATAACCCGGCAGAGCCACACAATAATTTGTCTCCATCTGTGGCGTAAGCTTCCATCTTCAATGGTGACTGAACAGAGTTGAATAACAATCGCGCAAAAAATGACCAAGCAGGACCGATAAGCTGCTGGTATGTAGGTGTATGCTTGAATAAATTTGAAGATCCATACTTAAGACAGCAGTTTAACGCAACTGCACATGAAATTATTGCTTTTCGTTGTCGCA
Source organism: Geotrichum citri-aurantii (assembly GCA_030463015.1). Taxonomy (NCBI): domain Eukaryota; kingdom Fungi; phylum Ascomycota; class Dipodascomycetes; order Dipodascales; family Dipodascaceae; genus Geotrichum; species Geotrichum citri-aurantii. The sequence goes on from JAKVQX010000214.1 coordinate 2,037, forward strand.
TGCCAACAGCTTCGCGCGCAGACTCAGAGTTGATTTTGTAGGTATTCCATGTTAAATCATCTTCTACCAAAGCATCATACCCTTGAGAAAGCGCAAACCACGATTCGAAACGAGTAGGGCATCCACACATTAAATCATACTTAAAAAACTTGATAGCCTCAGTGATATCCTCTGTGTGTCCAGGCAGCGTTCGCTTTCGAATTTTAAATAGTGACATGCGCGTTTGACCCATGAGAAAATAAAAACCATTAGTAGATAGTTTTGAGAGATCTAAAAAAGGAACCGTCAACTCAGGGTAAAAACTTCCATTAAAGCACATTTTTAGAAATGAAGCAGTGATAACAGAATTTAGAAGGTTGTTGAGAGAGTTATTGTTTTTCTCTAAAATAGAAAGTGAATTGTCAGGGAAACCTAAAGTTTCATGAAACTCGTCAAGAACGCCCTTTACATCAGTTCTCAAGATACTCTGAGCGAGGTTTTTCTTGCGCAAAATAATTTTCATGACAAAATCAGATAACATAAATGCTGAATCCTTATCAATGTCCTTAGGTTCAGTTTGATGGTCGTAAGGGTGATAGTTGTCATGTCCAAGAACCAACCCATAGCGACAATACAAACACTGAAGTAAGTCAGGATCTGATTCGGAAAATTCTAATCGGACAAGTTCTTTTAAAGTAACATCAAGGAAAACGCCATCGTTCAATCCACAGTAACTCCTAGTACCCAGCTGCTCATGAATGATACCTAGCATCTCGTTCAGAATTGCAGGTGTTTTACTTTCTTCAGAAATATACGTTCTAAACAAAAAGTAAAACAGGCACCAACCAGACACTATGAGCTCCTTTAGCAACGTAGAAAAAGTTTCCCATGAACCATGAGTAGAAGCATGGAGAGCATTATGGATGACAGCATCTTCAAATAGAATGAAAATATGAAGAGTTCTAAGAAGCTGTATCACGGCGTTGAAGTATATCTTCAGTTGAGGTCTCGAAAAGTTTTGTAGTAAAGTATCATCAGACTTCAGCATCGACACAATCCTACCAACAAAATCATGACAGGTATATATGGATCGAATTAAAATAGCAGCTCTCTCTTGGTCGCTCTTCAACTCATAAGATTTGGATGTAAACTCAGCAATGTTGTCAGAAAGAAGTTTCAGAAAACCGTTTAGAGATTTGTGATTTTCTCCAATTGCAAAATAGTCCGCCAAAAGTATAGACCAAAACTTTGCCTTTAATTTTAGTGGTGCGTTGACAAAATAATCAGAAATAGACTGGTACTCATTTAACGCTTCATCGTTGTTGTAGTCGGGCATCAGAACACATTCAAGCAATGAAATCCGAGAATTGGTAATTGTCCTTTTATCTTCTTCTGATTGTTGCTCTTCGTTGTTTTCCACAAAAATCTTCGATAGTGTTGACATGGCTTTAAGCTTTGAAGTCAACGTTCTAAGAGATAAAAGAGACAACACTGGAATATTCAAAAAGTTTTTGTAAGTAACGGAAACTGTCTCATCAATGGCAATGATGTCCTGCTCAAGGGCCAAAAACTCTTCTAGGTTGTCCCAAGACTCTTCACAGTCAGCTTGTTGAATAAGAAGATTAGTCCATTCATTACGCAGTAACAGTACGTTCAGGTCAGAAAAGTCTCCGTTGTAGACTTCCACAAGATCTCCAAATGTGCGTGTCCACCATGAATATCGAGCTGGACAGGTGCTACGAACAAGCTCCATGTCTTTAAGCGCTTGTTTAGAATGTAGATCAGGAGACCTCAACCCAGTCTTAGCTTGTAAATAAGAGTCTGCAATAAGTTCTAGAATACTTTGGACAATGAAAATTTCGTTGTAAATTTCAAAACCTGAACTTATAACGTTTCTAGACACGCTGCCAAGTTGAGATTCGCACTGATCAACAGTTTTCTTGAGAATGTTGATGGCTTCTAAAGGAAGCAGTTCCGTGAAAAATGGCGATGAAGAGAACTCTTGAGGAGTCAGAATCTGTCGTACGAGCTTTAACCTCAGTTCTTGTACATGAAAATTGTTATCGTTGGCGAGATTTATAAAGTCTTTAGAATCTTGAGAAGATTCGAGGGTTACTGGACGAGAGGAGATCGGTTTATCAATATTTCCTGCACTGTCTATCAGTTGACTAAGAATCGGCTTTTTAGAAACAGATTTGTTTGTGATATCTATTTTGAGTTTCGATAAAATTTCTCCGTGCTCTTCGTCCCAGTCCTGAACAATAGCCTTAAAATCAACGATGAACGGCTCAGCGTCCGCACCATCTTCATTCATAAAAACAGGAATGACGCTTTCAAAAGAAATATCACATGGTTGAAGAAAGTTTTCGATCTGTGTGAAGAAGGTTTCGTCCTCTGTCATATCAACATCTTCTAACTCCGGTTTTTCGTCTGTTCGGGCACGGACTCGCTTGCTAGTCCTAGATCGGGCCGCTTCATCTAATGATTTTCGCCGTTTCTTTTTGTTTGCTTCAGATTTTGATTCTGATAATGGCGTTGAGAAAGTAGTTTCGTTTAAATTAGCTGTTGTAGGTGAGAGTTCCTCGACCACCAAAGCTGAGTTTGCGCCTGTTGCAGAAGCTGTCATTTCAGGCTCTGACTTAACATCTGGAGAGGGAAGTCGAATATGAACAGAATTTAGGGGCTGAACTGAAGTGATATAAGGATCTTCAATGCTTATTTTTCGTTTTGTCTTAATAGCTAAATTTGTGACGGTTTCTTGAACAGCACTGAGAATGGAAAGCCAGTCAGTCGAATTAATAACAATATCGTCTTTATTGATAAAATCACTCTTTTCTAATTCTGAGTCGGATGTTCGTGATAACCAAGTAACGTCTGTTTCCTGGAGAAACCGATTGTCGGTAAACTCAAGTTCTAAAGCAGTCTTAGCAGTAGATTTACAATGTTCTAAAGTCGGCTCGTCCTTAATTTTTTGGCACAGAAGAAAGTAATTTTTCAGCACTTTATACTCACTGGGAGTGAGAAATTTACCGGATTCAAACGCTTCAAAAAGAGAATGAGTGCGAGAAGAGGATTCGATGATGCATTCCAGACAAAGACGAGCAATCCTGTAATAACCGAGTGACATAGAAATAGAGTAAAGTAACCTTAAAAGAGCTTCTTCGTCAGAGTCATAAATTAAAGCCTCTGAAAACTCGTCGATAATGATGCCGACCCGTTCGTCGAACTCTTCGTCGTTAATGGTGTCTTTTTCGTGATCCAGATCGCTCAGTAGCAGCAAACCATGGTTTTTAAATGCAACATACTTTAGTAGCTCTGCTGCTGGCGGCAGACCTGTATTTTGTGATACATTTAAAACTTCTATGTTGAAAAGCTCATCATATTCCTTGTATGCATTTGTTCGGTCTCCGTTTTTCTGATACTGCAGGGCCCTTTTGTATATTTTGAGCGCCTCTTCAACCTATTATAACATAAACTAATTAACAACTATAAAACAATACCATTTGATTAGACCGTAGACTTACCTGTAACTCTCTTGTGTGTATTTCTGCGGAGTGTTGGATTTCCTCCTCATAAAGGTTGATGGCGATAAAGGACGACTTGAAACGTTAGTTGAGTCGAAATAAGGTTTTGGATCACTAAGACCCCAAATGGGAAAGAGCATACCATGATATGGGCGATAGCTTAAAAGTAGGGTTGGGGTATAAGTTCGATGCGGGAACCCAGGGCCCAGGGCATTTGAAAATTTCTATGTATTGATTTGATTTTGGGATACCCACAACAAAAATAATTTTTAAACAAAAAAGAAAAAAAAAAAAAAGGTTTTCTGACTGACAGGTGTGTGTGTGGGTGAGTAAAGTGGCAAAGCCAAGCTAAACTGGAAAAGTATGGGGGTTGTAGTTGAAAGAGTATTGGTTTAGATAAGGTATTAGAGTAGTAACCGTGAACTATAAAATAGCAATAGAAATGGTGGGTTGTTGCGAGAATCGTGAGACTGTTGTTTGTTACGATGGTGGTGATGGTGATATGATGTTGGTGGTGGTGAAGAAAAGGGAAAAAGGGAAAAAATTAAAAACAAAAACAAAAAAAATTAGAAAGGCCGGAACAGTTGACTTTTTTTTTTTTTGTACGGGTAGTTTCAGTACATCGAAGTGATGCACAGACTTGTTCTCCTCCACATTGAAAAGGAAACGTGTATTCGGAGTTTTCCCTCGTCTTTTGTTGTTTTTATTTGTTATAACTTTATTAGACATTAAAATTTAATTTAATACAATTTATTATCTTTTAATAAATTTTAATTTTGTTGTAAGAAAAAAATATTATTTTAACCAATGCAACAACACTGTTTATTTTATTTTTTTTGTTTGGCTGATTTTCAGATTGCGTTTGTTAAGTGCTTTTGACTATAATCTTTTGTATGCAATGCCTGGACCTAACCCTACATCCACAACTGCAAAAACGGCATCTGCTGCCCATCAGATTTGTCAAAACTTTAACTGAAACGGAGACAAGAAAAACCTTAAAAATCAAAAAAAATCAAAAAAAAAACCAAAAAATCAAAAAAATCAAAAAAAAAAAAACCAAAAAAAAAAAACCAAAAAAATAAAAATAAAAAAAGTAAAAAAAATAATTAAATGAAAATGTACTAAAGTATAAGGTTTATTTTTAAGGATCCTACTTATGACTTATGTGTGCATTTTAGACTAAGCTTTAAAGCTCAATATTTTTATTTTTTACAGTCTCACTTTTGAATTGGGACAAAACGTAATTAGCAGAAAAGTTCCGAAGATTCAAGAGAAAAAAAACAACAACCTACTACAGACTTTTCGATTCATAAAATTGTGTTTTGTATCATGACAGAAACTATCACCACAGATTCTACTGCTCAAGACTTTGTTTACGTTGCAGAATTTCTTCAACGTATAGGAAGTATTTTTCTAGTGATATCTCTTAACCCAAAATGTTCTGCGTTGCATATCCAATTCCCTGACAAACCTTCTCGGATCATAAAATTGGTGTATACTCGATCTGAAACTGATGATTCCGCCGGAAAGGAGCAACAACACTCTAGCATAATTAAACTACCCGCGGAATTTGCGGCAAAACTGTCAGGAATGCAGAAGAAGCTTTCAGGTGGCCGCACTGAACAGCTCAGTATTAAAACTGATCTACAACACAACCTTAGCAAGCAATTTCGCGAAAAACTTTCTTTCTTAGATGATGATCAGGACGCAAACCCATGGTCTATTAAGCAACTCAAAACCCTGGCAATTAAGGAAGAAGATAGCAATAATGCTGCAACTCCGGCCTATTTCCGATGTAAAGCCTGCAGCAGCAAATTAATTTCGACGGAAACAATTACAGCATGGAAGGCTCTGCCATCAGAAACGTGGGCTGAAATGATGGACTTTTGGCATTGTCACAAGCCCTCTGATGAAAACCACAATCACTCTCACTCTCATTCAGACAGTTGTGATCACAATAACGCAACAGCTTCGGTACCTTCATTTAATCCTAGTTACGCAGTTTCTTCATTTGAGGCCTACCCATCTACTGCTCTGGTAGGACAGTCGTATATCCTCTTTCACTCATCCAATTTTTTACCAGACTCGATTAGCCAGCTTTTAGACATTTCTGGCGCCAAGTACCCTCTTCTGACGTGTGCTTCGTGCAAGGCCTGGCTTGGCTATGCCGACTCTAAGGACACATTCCGAGTTTTCAAGTGGAACCTCAAGCTTGTAAGTGAGAAAGCACTTTCAATACCGAGTTTCTATCCTGAATATTTGTTTCTATCAGCAGCTATTGCTGAACTGATTAGTTCGCATGGGATTTACACCTTTTCGCTGCTAGAAGAAGATTATGACGTTGACAAAAAGTTGCTGAAAGCCGACGAGAAAGAGCTTGCCCTAATCTGGATTTTTAACCCTGACATTCAGTACTGCACCAATTCGAGTGACACGGTTGCAGCAGGGGCAGTTGCAGCTGCCCCTGAAAGAGGCTACAAAGTTTTTTATTCTACTGACTCCAGTGTTATACCTGAACTAAAGCTGACGCGTGGCGATGTGGAACAAATTTACTTTCCACGAAAAGTGATCGATAGCATCCTCACTCACCTTGAAAACCATTTTAAATTATATCCGCCAGAGGTCAATACTTTCAGCAACAAGAGCTGGAAGGTTTCAATTTTAGATCAGGTCAAGTAAAGACGTCTATTGATTTTGAAGTGTAGCACTTTGAATTTATGTATAGTAAAATCTAATGTATTCTTACAAGGAGTTCATGGCCACGCCTTGAATGTGGAACTTCAACAGCGGCGCAACCTGTTTTCTGCTTGATTTGAGGTTTCTCTGATGGAACGCGTAGAAGCCCTCACCAGTCTTCAACCTTAGCGGCTCAAGCTCCAATGGCCCAGTAATCTCCTTTATTACTTCTTGAAGTTTTTCCGTTGACGTTTCTCCGGCCTTTGCCGATACAAAAAGCACAATGTCTCGACAAAAGTCGTTTTTACCTTCTTTTGCATCAACATACGAGCTCATGACTACTAAAAAGTTGAGCTGGCGGCGTTCAGCCCACTGTTTCATGTCAGACTCGAACGACGCGTGTGTGTTGTAGAGCCACTCCAGTGACTTGACAACAGAGCTGATTCCAATCTTGCCTGGAATCGGATGCTCGGAGTTCATCTCATTAGGGGTGTACGACTCAGGCATCCATTCCTTGTAATCTTTGCGCAGGATCTCTGCGCTTGTGAGTGACGAAACGTCTTTCTTGTACTTGTCCAGTGTCCCGTAAAACTCAGTCACGTCGGATGCACTGAAGCCCAAAGCATTCTTCAAAATCTCGTACGACTTGGTATCGGCAGCTTCAACTCTCGATGTGAGATTGGATGTATCTGCTAAAAGTGGGCCCAATGCCAGCAATGCCAGGTCCTTGTCGTTCTCAAAAACGGCGGATGAAAGTTTGGAATTGAAGTAGTTTACTATTAGACTGCTGCAGCTTCCTGTGCGCTCAATGATTTTGGGTCCAGTAAACTTTTCACTATTGTAGGCCTTCTCGTCGTCGTGGTGATCGATTATCCCTACAACGTTAGAACAGAACAGGTCGTGGGTAGGGCCCGTCAGTTTGTTGTGATCAACAAGAAAAACTTTAGGTGAAGCCGTGGCAATGGATTTCTTCAGTGGTGTCAAATCATCGAGAAAAGTGAGGCTTGTAGTAGTAATCCCTGTCCGCTTTAGCAGGTAAGTAATATCGGGCCGAAGATTGAGGTCTTCTCTTGGAATATTGATCAGTGGTAAAACCAGCGAAACCTGCGACTGTTGTTCTAGCTCAATCGAGTACAGATAAGCCGTGATAATTGAAGAAGCACAAGAATCAAGATCTGTGAATTCAGTTAATAATGCCAGTTTTTTGAAAAAAAAAAAAAAAAAAAAAAAGACAAAAATTCTAATGGCCACAGGAATCTGTCATTTTTGCTTGATTTACATACCAGCCGATTCGTTGCCAGTCACAAACACAATTGACGAAAGACTGCTCTTGAGGGAGTCCTTGGCAAGGAAGTCACCAACACCCTTGAAAAAGGATCTTATTCCCTTGCTTCTGATAGTAGACATAGTTGTTACCGTTTTCCAAAAAAAAAAAAAAACGAAGTGAAAAACTCGTACAGAAAAAAAAAAAAGAAATCGTGATATCAGGAAAAAATAAAAAAAAACTGAAACGGTTTTTTTGTTTTTCTCGAGAGCTTTTATTTTCAAACCTGCGAGATCTGCCTTTTCCCCAGTCACTACAATCGCACCACAATCAGCCATGGACTTCAAGAAATACACTTTCAAAAACCTCCCCAGAGGACCTTCCAAAATTGTTAACCTTGCCGTCATTGGTAAGTAAAACTACACCTTTTTTTTCTGTTTAAAAATTCACACTATAGCCTGAAAACCTGATCCATCATAGCTCAATTACTAATACGCCTTTTTTTTTTTTTTCACTAGGTACTGGTGCTGTCGGCAAAGCCCTGCTCAACCAGATCTCCAATCTAAACCGCGCTTCTGCTCAGGTTGCCTACAATGTCGTTCTCATTGCACCATCGTCAACATCCTCTGGTGTTCAGGAAAAATCTATTGTAACCAAGAATTTTGCTCCCATTAACCTGCAATCTTGGCATTTGGCTAAGGACGTTGGCACCAATACGCACCATCTTACCCGCGCCATCACTTCGACCGGCGACATTGCCGAGTTCCTTGAACGGTCTAAGAGACCCGTTATTCTTGTCGATACTACCGGTGCTCTTGACAATCAGGAACCTGGCGCCGAGAGTGAACTCGTACTCGCGCAGTCATACCCGCTTCTCGCTGACCAGGGCATCTCGATCGTGTCTGCCAACAAAACTCCGTTCGCGCTAGACTCCGGGCTTTGGAACAGCATATTTCGCCAGCCAGCTCGTGGTACAGCTAAGCGCGGACTTGTGCAGTATTCGGCTACCGTCGGATCGGGTCTTTCCATTACAAGCATCTTACAAGATATGATTCAAACCGGCGACACCGTGCGCTCCATCCAAGGTGTGCTGGCCTCTCCCCTTAGTTATATTTTTAACCAGTACTCTAAACCCAGCTTTGCTGGCGGCGCCAATAGCGAGAGCAGCCGGCCCACGTTTTCGCAGGTTGTGCGCGACGCCGTGGCCACAGGCTATGTGCCCAACGACCCGCGCCTGATTCTCAGCGGTTTGCAGGCTGCACAGCAGTTTACGATTTTGGCACGCACTGTGGGGCTCAAAGTTGAGAGCTCTCATAGCTTTGCGGTTCGGAATCTTACGCCTAAGCCTCTGCGCGAGGCCGAGACTGTCGCCGACCTGCTTGACAAGCTTCCCAAGTACGACAACGTTTTGGAAAAACTGCGCGCCAAAGCTGAAAAGAATAATAAGGTGATACGTTATGTGGGCACCGCCAAGTTGGGGGTCGAGAATTCGTCTGTCGAAGTCGGTATTGAATCCTTTGATGTGAACCATCCATTTGCAAGATTAGAGAATGATGAAATCATCATGTCAGTTACCTCTGACAGATACACCGAACCGGTCGTTATCAAAGGCCCTGGTTCAAACGCTGAGGCGTCTGCATCACGCATCCTGTCTGACATTTTCAAGGTGTCACAGAAATTGTAGATTTAGATTTGATTTTGTGTAAATAGCTTTATTGCAATGTGCTTGAGTACAAAAAAAAAATTAGAAGTCAGTATAAATGAAAAACAAGATAACAGTAAATAAAAAAAGAAGTTGAAAGCCAATATGTACAATAAACAGTAAATATAATAGAAAAACAGGGAAAAAAAAAAAAGTTAACCTAGAGAAGAAAGCCTGGGAGTAGACGAAGTCGAACTTGGACGTGAGTTCAAACCGCTAGCTGCAAGCACTAAATTTTCGTTCACTTCAGATCTACCCTTGGTGATCCAAGCTTCGTGTGCGCGCAAGTACAAAGATGCAAGCTTATCCCCGTTTCTACAGAGTTCCTTCAGCTCCTTTCGAAGTACCTCTGGTGTCATATTTGGAGTTAAAGAAGAAGATTCGCCTCGCAGCAGCGGCGATTGTGACGCAAGCATCGGAGGTACCGTGCCTGGCTTGCCTATGGCGTTTGCTAGCGTTGCTGTTGTTGTTGTGGTCGTGCCTGAAAACGAGCCCATGCGCGAGTCTGCTAAAAAGTTTGTCATAAAAACAATTTCCCCATCACCCATGATCTGAACAATAGACAGTCCTGATTTATGAACATATTGCTCATTCTCATAGAACGGCTTGCCCCAAGAATATCTCACATCAAGACATGCCGAAACTTCGGGAGAAATGGGACCTATATCCAAAACGTAGCCAAGAGACTTTATAACATACTTGTGGTAATAAAGTGGATGCTCTTCAACTGAAATACCAGAGGATTCAGAAGTAGGACTTGGAAGTGGGATATTGTTAGAAATACCAGCTGATGCTAATGAGTTCACAAAATCAATTGGATTTAAACACAAACGGGTCCGGTACAGCGAAGTGAACGGATTTCCATCAGGCAATTTGCTAATTTCCTGAATTGGCACTTGTACAAGCTTGAGTCCATAATGCTCAGTCTCCTTGCCTAGCGTAATGATCGCCTCGTCCACCAGTTTCGGTGTAGTATTGAGCCATTCAAATCGCAGCTGATAACAGTTTTCAGGATTGTGAACACGGTCAAAATGAACCGTTAGATTTTCAGGACGGTTCGACCGTTGTTTTGAGTCCACATTATACTTCATAGAATTGCTAACCAAAATTATTGGTAGTTTCTTTTTGACAAAACAATTCTCAAGCTGGGACGATACCGACAGCATCGATTTTGGCGACTCATTCAAACTGAGACCCTGACCAGCGACAGCAGAATCCTGAACAGCCATCTTAGGTGAAAGCGGAACTGACCCTTTACCATTTTCAGGAATGTTGTTATTGGCAGAATGTTTTCTTTGATGCGATCTCTTAAAATTGATGATTGAAGTCATAGACTGAGTCCTTAACATCATACTGCTGCCAAGATTATTGGTTCCTGGTGTATTATTGGACTCTTCAGGACGACCTGTGTAAGCAGTTAAAGCATTGCTATTGTCAGTACTCTGCTGCCGCTTCTGCCCAAACCATGCTGGCTTCTCTTTCTCAGCCTCTTGTGGTATCATGTATTCGGTGCCAAGCTGATAGAAGTAATGTCCGTTTAAAAACGTGTGACGATTCTCTACATGATGAAAAAGTCCTTGCTTCATCAAAAGATTTCCATAAATGACAGCATCATTTGGCTTTTTTATATCCTTAAAATTTTTAAGAAGCCATGTCACAAACTCATGACCAATGAAGCAGCGCTTATGAACTCGTAAATGCCAGGTTCTGTCGACAAGTTTGACACCAGTTGTCGGTGCCTGAATCTCAATCGCAAGCTGGGGCAATTTTATGGATTGCTGATCAAAACGATCGTTGGGCTTAATAAATAGTGAGTCCTTTTGAAACCCATCTATCTCATGATTTTCTTTCATTTTTAGTAAGAAATTATCAAAGTCTCCAGTATAATATTCAACCAATGGAATGTTCTTCTTGGCTTCTCTTAAAGTTTCTCGTTTGCCGCTCTTGTCATATATGCCTCTTTGTAATTGAGTTAATAGAACTTTTAGGCCTTCAAGTCGGTACTCTTCAATTGTAAGTTTGTCAGGCGTGTCGTGATTGGTCATCGATTTGCCAGAGATATTAACAGGTACAAGAACAAGACGAATACGATACATTCGTGGGTCGTTAAACACTTGGTCTTCGTACCCAGTCAAAACTTGATCTACCTGATTCCAGTTAAAAACAGGCACATTGCTGCTAAAGAAATCAAAATCAAGCGGAGTGAAAGTTTTCTGGTATCGAGTTTTTACAAAAATCCCAGTTAAACTTTTTGTTTGACTTTCTTGGGTGTTACTTTCTTTCGCAATACCGGGCCTGGGTTTCAAAAACTGCAGTTCAAAGTTTGTGTGGGTATGAACTGTAATATCATTGCTTTTATCTTCACCCTCGCAGGTAAGTCGATGTATAACTGTTCCCATCGACATGTAAATACGACAGCCTACCGGATCCTCAGGAATAATTTCCACAATTTTCAATGGAGAGCGTGGTGGTTCAAGGTGTTTCACTTTATTTCTTGACATTATCTGAAATCCCATTGCCAGACGAACAGCTACCATTTCGTGCAAAAGTTTGTAAACTGAGTCATATTCTGAGGTCTCGCGCTCAAGAGTAACACCATAAAATTTAAAAGTGTAGTCTTTGTACTGGTTAGCTGAGGGGCTCACCGGTGTAATCAAGGGAAGTGATGCAGGCGACTTGAGAGACCTCCACTTAACTGTTCGCCGTTTCACACCTTTGGGATAGACGTACTGCCATCTACCATAATTTGTAATGTTGGCAATGTTGCTGTTTGTACATAGAGATGGGTTTGGAATTGTCATCCACATTGAGTGCCGCTCTTCAAAATAACGAGTATTTTTGGAATCATGATCTTTCTTCTTTAAATTGGAAATAGGACTAGTAGATTCTGATAGTCTGCGATTATTTCCCATGTTTCGCAGCGAGGACGAAGAGCTTCCCTGGGAAGGCGGAGAAATGGCATGATAATACTTGCTACCATGCGGTCTCTGTAAGTTGCTGTCAATATGATTGAAATTAGATTCAAGATTCTCCAAAAATAAATCGGCGTTGGGGTTAGCATTAATATTGGTGCTTGTGCTATTATTGCGGTTGCTGATAGAAACAGCTAAAGAGGATGTCCCATGTACAGGAGAATCGGACTCATGAAGTGCTTTCAGTTTTAAATCAAGTTTAGGCTCTAGAGAAGGCGGTGGTTTTGGCGCCACACCCGGAAACATTTCAATTAGACGTCTAGAGGCGGTTGAATAACCATCATGCCTTAAAGTCTCCTCATTATTCAAGTCAGATGAAGAGTGAATCGAATCAGCTCTTAGAGACGACATGCTGGCTTTACGAGAAAATGATAAAGTCTTTCTAATGACTTTAGCCACCGGAACCAAAATTGAGGGAACATCAGAGTTACTATCTCGGTTATCATGGATTTGCCCAATTGCAGGCTTGGAGTTAATAGTTGAAGATATTGAGGCCTGTGACAAGTCAACTTCAGTCGTGGCACTACTTTTAGCTAGTTTAGATGAAGTGTTGTTAAAATGTCTCATTTCTGGCGCGAGGAGGGAAATGCCTGTACCTTTGCGAATTGTTGAATATGGAGAGTGTTCAAACAAAGAATTTTTGTAACCTGCGCTGTTATCGCTAACTGATCTTGGAGATTGTCTCAAGTTCGGTGTCTTGTCAGTATTTCCTGTCTCTATTCGTTGGAGCTTTTGCAACATTGTACTTCCTGGTGAATCAAGCTTACTCTCCTGCTTGTGTGCTGAATCGTCCACTTTCCTTTTAGTCATGGAAGAAAACTCAGGTGCTGAAAATAAGTCTTTATCGTATTTGTCCATTTCCTTGTCAGGAGACTCAGCACATTGTAGTCGATCAGGGAGGTAGTCAATGCTCATAGAGCTTTCTTCATTTTCCATAACACCCATCATCTGAATTTCGTAAATCTTGCACCGTGGAATCCATTGGTTTGTGTAACGGTCTGTCGATGACCAGAATGAGATATCGAGCCAACTCGGCACACAATGCTTGACTTCGTTTTTCTCGTTTTTGTATCGGAATAATGGCGTCACATGCAAGGGCGCACGACTCAAGCAGACGAGATCAATACCAATCTCGATACTAAGTAAATTTAAGCTTGTCTGGTAAAGCAGGTCATAGTCAACATCAAATATTCCTGCTCCAGGGGTAATTATTAAAGTTTGCACGCCAGTTCTCCGTAAGTCTCTATCAATAAACTTACTGGAGACTAAGGTCGACGCAATGCTAATGGCTTGCAACAAATTACCTTTGATAGCTGGCAGGATTCGGCCTTTTATGCTACCATTTTCCTGTAATAACACGTTTTTGTCAAAAGTAGAAAATTCATGGCGCAGTTTTTTCATGATCGCACTCCACTTGCTGATGTGGACTTGGTCCACGACCACTCGGAAATAGTCCCGCGTCTCCGTTGCGACTTCGCCGTGGCCCAATTCCTTGTCTCCACTTGACACATCCACGCTTGTAAAAAGAATAATTGTAACTACATGATGCGCATTGTCCTCGTGCCAACGTTTGAAAACTTCGGGTAAGAACGAATTGATCATTTTGTGAAAGATTACCTGGCCAGACTCTTCAAAATGCCACATTTCTGCTGATATTTGAATGAAATATACCATGCGTGCAGACTCAGATCGGTAGACAATACGGGTATCAACACTGATGTAGGCAGATTTGACTTTTTTGCCATTGCGATAGATGCCAAAGATGGTTGCGCGCACACAGTCGTAGTAGGAGATACGCTGAGTTCTGAAACAGCACTTACCAACCAAGCTGGAAGAGATCCGCCACATGTCGGCGCGGGTGAGATAGGCATCTTTAAAGGAAAGCTCAACTGAGTCGGCGGTTACTTCAGATTTTTCACGCTGAAAGAAGTTGTCAGTCGTGAGAGTGCGGCAAACAGACCAATATCAGTACTTACCAGCCTAACAGACACTTTGCCGCGATTGGGAAGATCAATGGTGTTCTGCCAGTACGATGGAGCAAATGAAATCTACAACAACAACAAAAAAGCCGGAAGTATTAGCATTTATGATCACCTTGAAGTAAAATACCAATAATGAAAAAAAAAATTTAAATCATACCTGTACATTGCTCCATTTAGCATCTCTAAAAAAGGATTTTGGTGGGCTTTTGACGATGAAAAGTGTGCGTTGTACGGGTGTTTGGTTGACAGTCGTGAGTTCTGCTACATCGCCCTCCTCTGTGCCCTCCGGTAGATGGCTAATGTTCACAACAACCTCATTACCATAATCGTCAGGGTTGTGTGTCAAAATATTCAAAATCCGAGCATCAGCATTGTACTTTTCGTGCATGCGTTCGGTGGCTTCATACAACAGGGGTGGGTGGTTCCTATCAATCTGTTGCTGTGAACTGGTAGGAAGAGTGGGCAAGTCGCCAGTGATAGAGTTATGGCGCGACATTGTCAAATATGCAACATGGAAAAAAAATGATTGTAAAAAGTCTTTTGAAGTTTGTATGTTTCTTAGAAAGAGTTATCGATAATGCTAGTCGGTTTTACCTATGACAAAGCTGATTGTTCGTTCCATAGGCGATGTCTGCCCTGAAGTTTTGTTTGGTTTATCTGCAGGAAGACAAAAAAAAAAAAAAAGGGACCCGCCAAAAGGCCCTCAAAAGTTTGATAAGACGATTTCTTTCCGCGCTATCGATTCCAAAAAGTCCTAACCACAAAATGCCTAATCCAGTGAAATTGAAAATCGCGAAAAAAAAAAAAAAAAAATACGCGACTTTTCAATTATTTTCAAACCCCCCTAACTTACTTTCTAACTCAATTTCATTTACCATCATTGAATCAAAACACCGCTACAAAAAGATTTTTTTTTTGAGTAGACACCCTTTTTAAAAATAATGGAACTTGTAACATGTCCGATCTGCAATAAACGAATGACAAACGGTCAAGTCAACATGCATTTAGACAATGGCTGCGAAAGCAGCACGCCTTCTCAGCAGGCGTCAGTCCAGCAATTGCCTTTGTCGTCACCGCCTCTAGAGCGAACACAATCTCCTGGGCAAAGAAGAGAGATTAGTTCAACCACTACTACTACCAAGAATCCACTTTTTCAACCGGCTGTGAAGACCATGTCGACGTCACGGCTACCGCCAGCATCATCGTTTTTTGGCAGCACGAAGAAGTCGTCAAATCAGCCTGGCGGCGTGAAACGGGTGTTTGGCGCAATTGGCAGCGACCACGAAGACGATAATGAGCCTCTTTTTGTTAACTCAAGCTCAACGGTATCGAAGGTTGGTTCTGCTAATACTGGTAAAAATGCTTCTTCTGGTAATGGCAACACTCCCAAACGGCAAAAACGGAGGAACAACGCAAATAAACCAATGGCAGAGCTGATTCGGCCAAATAACCTAGAGGAATACATTGGCCAGCAGGATCTGGTCGGTCCGCGCGGTATTCTCCGAGCATTTATAGAACGTGATACCTGCCCTTCAATAATTCTTTGGGGACCATCTGGTGTAAGTTTGTTTTTTTGTTTTTTTTGCTCTGGAATCGAGATCAATTGCTGACTATTTTTTTTTTTCTATTCTTCTTAATTTAGGTTGGCAAAACAACAATTGCAAGAGTAAGCTCGCATTAAAAAAAAACAATGAACTTTACTGACTGACTCATTTTCCTTTTTTTTTGTTAAGATAATAGCTGAGCGCACCAAAGCGCGGTTTGTTGAGTTCTCTGCTACGTCAAACGGCATCAACGACTGCAAAAAATTGTTTGTTGAAGCGAAAAACGAGTTAGCCCTAACGGGCCGGAAAACTATTCTATTTCTCGATGAGGTTCACCGATTCAACAAACTCCAACAAGACATTTTTCGTATGTTCACTTTTGCACAATTAAATTTGTGTTTTTTTTTTTCCTTTACTTTTTTAGATGATTTTACTGATTTGTTATGGACAGTACCATATATTGAAAAGGGGGATATAACGTTCATTGGCGCTACAACCGAGTAAGTTTTGTGTGATCCACATTCCCAGGCACCGAAAGAAATATCCAGCTAAAGGCAAATGCGATAGTCTCAGAAAGTCTTGTCAAAGTGAAAAAAAAAAAATTGAATCCGTGCTAACTCAGGGCTTTCATTAATATATATTTTTTTTGGTAACAGGAACCCGTCATTTACAATCAACGGCGCGCTGCTTTCTCGGTGCCGCGTGCTAGTGCTCAAAAAGCTAACCAAAGCCGAGCTGATAACAATGCTGACACGGGCACTGCGAGTGCTACAAACTGACCCTGATGCGCAGCATCTTCTGCCACCGGAATACACTACCGATACTAATACCAGCAATGATGACAGCAGTAGCGACGATGTCAAGTTCATCGTTGAACCCGACGCAATTGAGTACATTGCTGAACTTGCTGACGGCGATGGTCGTGCGGCCATCAACATGTTTGAAATCATGGTGCAGTCGATATCGCCGGCCACCACACAAGCCAATGACTCTCAAGACAGCGCCGACAGCGAGTCAGCCCGCGACCCCGCCACCACAACCAAGCCTGGAGTGATCACCCGCAGCCACATTCGCGATATCCTGACCCGCACGCACTTGCTGTACGACCGACTCGGCGACGCGCACTACGACACGATCTCGGCCCTACACAAGTCTGTACGCGGCGGCAACGCCGACGCAGCACTATTCTACCTCACGCGGATGCTCACGGCGGGCGAGGACCCGCTGTACATTGCGCGGCGGCTCGTGCGCATGGCGTCGGAGGACATTGGGCTCGGCGACGACTCGTGCCTGCCGTTCGCCGTGGCCGCGTACACAGCCGTGCAGCAGGTCGGTCTGCCCGAGGCCGACGTGGTGCTGGCACACTGCGCCGTCAAACTTGCGCGCGCACGCAAGTCGGTGATGGTGTACCGCGGCCTCAAGGCCGCCAAGCACGCGCTCGAGGGCGAGCCCGGGCTCGCCGCGTCCGAGGTCCCTGTGCACCTGCGCAACGCGCCCACGCGCCTGATGCGCGAGCTGGAGTATGGTAAGGAGTACAAATATAACCCAGACTACGAAGAGGGAGAACTGGTCGAGCAGGAGTATATGCCGCGCGGGTATGAGGACACAAAGTTTCTGCCTTGCAAGCACCTAGGTCCCGAAAACGATTAGTGAAAAAAAAAAAAAAAATTTTTTTTGTTCAATTGGTATTGTTAGTAGTAGCAGTAATAGTAGCAGCAGTAGTAGTAGCGGCAACAACATCAGTGGCATTAGATATCGTGTATGCTACAGTTGTCTTGTGTAAAAATATGAAGGAAAAAAAGGCTGCAAAGGACTGCCTCGGAATCGGGTGGTCCATTTTCCAAACGGGTACGATTTTTTCAGAATTGTCCACCCACAAGTGTGTGTGTACAAGAAAACAAACAACTACGAATTGAAAAGAAAGAAGAACAAGAAGAAGAAGCAGAAGGAAACTAAAGAATTTCTATAATGCCAGTCAAAAACCTGCAGGTCATGGAAGACAATTTTTTTAATTTTTTTCTTGGCTTTTAATTAATTGACATCAAAATTGAAAGTGTAAGTTTTAAAAAAAAAAAGAGAGAGAGAAAAAAAAAATTGTGTGAAACCTTTTCAATAGAGATCCTATTAAGAATATAAAACTGATAGTAAAAAAAAAACACCTACTTGAATATAACAACAGTCCTGGACCTTAATGAAGTGCATTCTTTTATGTAAAAAGTAAAAAATAGTATTGATTTTGTTAATTTTTTTGGTAATTTTTTTTTATCGTAATTATTACTATTATTTCGTATCGAGTGGTGAATGAGTGCGTGATGGGGTTTTTTTTTTTTTTTTTTTTGGATTTTTTTGATTTTTTTTTAATTTTTTTTTGCTTTGCAGATAAAGAAAGAAAAAAAAAAAATTAAAACAGTGTGAGAGCCAGCTCCAGGGTGGTGCTTAGACAGTGTCCTTGAAGTAGGTGCGCAAGATCTTCTGTGACTCCTTATACTCGTCCTTGACGGCAGCAAAGGCCTCACCAATGCGCTCCAAACACAAATCCTCGTCAGGAACATCAACAATGCCAGCCTCATCCTTTTTGGCGCCAAAGTGCTGAATCTTTTCACAGCTGTTTTGCACTTTTGTCAGGCCAAGCGCTGCCGACGATCCCTTGAGAAAGTGGCCCAGCGATGAGAGTTCTTCGAGATTGCGCGCAGTGAGGGCAGTTTGCATCTGGTCAAAGGTGTTTTCGGCTTGTTCAAAGTAGTTTTTGATGATGCTGGTGCTGAATTCGCGTTCTTCGGGGTCTTCGTCCATCTCGAGAATCTGTGAGAAGATGGACCAGTCAATGTATTCTGCAGCCGAGCCGTCCATTGTGCCGTATATGGTGGTGGTGGTGGTGGTGAGATGCTAGGTGATTGCAGGAGAACTGAAAAGTTTGTGTGTGTGTGTTGTACGGACAGACAGTGCTCGTGATGGTAGTGATGGCCAGAATTTACTGAATTGTAAAGTGTACTGGCGATGGCGACTAGCAAAGAAATAAAAAAAAATCAATGAGACAGAAAGGGTTAAAAAAAAAAATTGAAATTAAAAAATTAAAGGAAATGAAAAAAAAAAAAAAAAAAAAAATTAAATAAAATAAGACTTGAAGATGTTAGTGTGTGTACCAACTACAGAAACCAAACCTCCAAAAAAAAAAAATAATAAATTACACACACACACACAAACATTTAGTACGTATGTATATTGTCGGTTTTTGAAAAAAAAAAAAAAAATGACGTTTTGGCTCACAACCCTTTTTTTTTAATTATTTAATTATGACAACTCTGTACACACCCACCTCTACCACTTTTGTGTATGTAAATATTCACACACACACACATTTTAATGGGTTCGGGGGTAACAGACACCTTTTTTTTAATTCTTTTTCAAGTGATTTGAAGATAAAATTTTTTATTTTTACAATTAAATTCAAACTATCATAGTATCAACCTAGACCACACTCTATCTCCCACTTAGCCATGATCGTGATATTTTAAAAAATTAAAAAAAAACAGTTAAAATCTCTTTTTTTTCTTACACATCTGGCTTTTTGTTCAATTGCACCGCTAATAACTAGAAATACCATGTTATAAAATCTTTTCTATTTAACTTAATTATCAATTCTACTAATAATCACCAGAGTCAGTGCCTAGGCCCAAACACACACACACACACACACAAATATATTAATTACTTGGTTTTAAAACAATTTTAAAATTATGATTTTTTTTTTTTTTTCTTCTTGAAAGTTCATTAGTTTTTTATTTCCTTTACTGGTGCGCGCTTCTGGCTGCCTTATGGTATCATGAAGACACACACACACACACACCATGAATTGGGCTCCCTCCATAATTTTACTACAACAACAAAAAGTAGCACTACAGTAAATAAAACATTGTGTACAGTACTCGTTTGCCAAAGGGCTGTTTACACAATTGTCCTCTTTTTGTTGTTGCTCTTGTTGTTATTATTTTTCGGCTTGAAATAGTGTGTGTGTGCAAAAACTACCAGTGTAGCATTTTTATTCAACCAACAACAAAAGATAATTTACTAAACAGAATTAAAAGGGTTTATATTTGTCGTAGTTTTGTTATATTCTTATTAATTGATTTGTTTTTTTTTTTACAATTTTTTTTACTGTTTAGGGCTTCTCAATTGCTTTTATTGTTGGTTCAAATTGACCAAGTGTATTTTCTATTATTATAATTTTAATTTTTTTTAAACTGATATTGACTATGTTTCAGTTTATTGTTTCGATGATCATCAGAATGGCACCTTTTTGTTTACAGCTGATGGGTTTGAATTTTAGCTTTGTTTTTTTTTAAAAAATATCTAATTTATTTCTTCTAAATCAAAAAAAAAAAAATTTCTCTATATTTACTACATTGATAAATTTATAACTATAGTTGTAGGTCCACGGCTTTGAAATCAGTCTTTCAGGCTCATTGCACTCTTTTTTTTTTTTTTTTTGGTTTCACATATACAGTGTAGGTCAGTCAGGTCTTTGTGTACCTTTTCCCTCACGCTAACTCTGATCGACAGGGAGACTGTCCGTTACTTTAGTCTGATTATAGTATATAGTACTAATTGAACAATTTTTTTTCTTTATTCTTTATTTTTATTTGTACACCAATTTTTGTATTTCTTTTGACATTCTAGCGATGCTGAAATCTCAAGTCTTAGCTACTGCCCAACTGCACTTGTGCGTGTATATACTAGAGTTGCCCTTTAGGTTGGTATTTTTTAAATATTTAATTCCGGTTTTCAACTGTGCTAAATCTGAGATAGATTTTGTTTGATTATTTTTTTTTTTTTGTATCTGACTTTTGGGTTTGTTTGTTTTTTTCTTTCTATGCTGTTGCTTTTAGATATGAGTTTTAATTTAAAAAAATTATAATAAATACATGTCATGCCAAATGCCAGTAGACGCGAGCAGAGGCGCCTTTTTTTTTTTTTTCTCAGTTCTATTCATCATCATTATTATCATCATCATCACTTTTTGCGCTCTTTAATCACAATAGCACTTCCATCCTTGCGCCACGAGCAACCAAGCTCCTCTACAATGCGGTCCCAGTTCATACCCAGAGCCGCCTCAAGATCAGTGACTGGAATACCCATATAAGAGCTGCCAATACGAGCAAGCGCTTCACGCGCCATAACCAGCTCACCTTTACTCATAATCTTTTTCTTCGCCAGATTGGTTTCTCTGTCGTAGTACTGGCGCCAGCGCAAGTAATCCTTTTCGACCCACGCCCGGACTAGGTCCCACAGCGGGTTCTGCGGTGGAGTATACTCGCCCAGCAAATCAAAGACCTCGACAACAGCGTCCGATACATGCAAAAGGTGGAGCACATAAAGCTCAAACACCGGCGTGAACTGCTCTTCGTCAAGGCCCAGCTCCGGGTGGATCACCGACACGATCTGGGTCATGGCCGGCAGGTACGCCGACTGGTTGCCAAAGAGCGACGAGACTTTGGCAGAGTAGATGAAAATGTCAACCGTCTCAGACGGGGCCAGGGTCAACACGGCTTCGCGGAGCTGGCGCAGTGACATTTCAATGGTAGCAATCTGGCTGTCGAGCGGGATGTTGGCCGAGTGGTGCACAAGGCGCAGGCGCTCGCCGGCAAAGTCTTCCAGCACGCGTTTCGACACCGTGATGGCCTGGGCATACTCGAGGTGGTCCGGCGACATTTGTGCGCAGCATACAAGAAACTTGAGCTGGATGGCCTCAAAGTAGTCGGTGCGGTTGGCCTCGGAGTCTCTGAGGCGGGTGTCGTCGCTGCGCGAGACAAGACCGTAAGACGGTTTCTGATTGTGTGAAATGGTTTTCATGTGGGGAAGTTGGGTGTGGATTAGGTTGGTGTTGTTGGATGCTGTAGAGTAGATGGAAGTGATGGATGGTTGGCGTTTGATAATGGGAGAGGTCGTTGAGCGAGGTGAGTCTTGTTGTGGAGAAGTAGTAGTGTTTTTTGTGGTGGTGGTGGTGTTGTTGTGGTGGAAAACGTTTTTAAATTTCCTCCACGAGCTTTTAGTCTTGAGCGTCTTTTGGCCATTGTTGCAACTTTCCGCATCACTAGCCACCGAGCGAATAGACGGTGCTGGCTCAAGGTGGTGAAAAAGGGGCGGCGGCTGGAGTTGATTAAAAGACGACGCGGCGCTGATACTTACAGGGTCGAGCACCTCGTGCTCAGGCACCGACAGCGAGAGGTGTGTGAGATGCTCGTCCAGATTGTTATTGTTGTGTCGTTTCTGCGCAATAGAGTGTGATGATGAAAAGTTTTGGTAACGGTACGCGGTTTTGTTGTAATTGTGTGATAGTGAACCTAAAACGTTTTTATTTTCCGGGATGGGCTGAAAGAGTGGTGAGGTGTTGTTGTTGTTGGGCGAATTAGTGGCGGTTGTAGAGTAGTAGATGGGAGAAGCAGGTGATTTCGGCGTAAGAAACCCGGTTTCACTTGCATTGTTTTGGTAAAATGGTTGATGCTGCTGCTGTTGCTGCTGGTATTGTCGATTCAGACTAGGTGCTACAGGCGTCACAGTGTGGTTAGTTTTGCGAGAGTGGTTGGTTAGGTTAAAAGAAGCAGCGTCTGAGAAGGACGACGTGAATGATGAAGCAGAACTAAGAGAAGTCTGCGTAAAACTGCTGTTGGTAGTGAGATCCGCCATAGTGGAGGTAGAGTCAAATGAGTTTTGTCGGTAGTGAGACGGTGGGTTATACATGGCTGGAAAGGAGGATTAGGTAGCAGCGAATGGTTATGGAAATAGCTGCTGTAGATGTAATTAGATTTGACGTTGTTTAAGAATTTAATTTAATGTCGAATAGATATTAAAGAGTTAGTCTATTATATGCTTGGATAAGTTATGCTTGACGATATTAAAACAAATGAATAAATAGATACAATTAAATAAAAATAATTAAAAAAAAAAAAAAAGAATATTTAAATTTGAAAGTATTTCGTATTGTTTATATACCATTAGACCCCTATAGGTTTTTTTTTAATTTTTTCAATTTAATTTACAGTTGTTATTGTTGTTGTAGTTATTTCTTTTTTTTTTAATTGATTGATCCTGATAGTAAGACAAAGTATACACCCTTCTTAAGTTTGACCCTTTCTTGTGTATGTATTTGTGACAAAATAATTGATGAAGAAGAAGAAAAAAGAAAAAAAGCTTTTTTGGGTTTTTTTAGAGTTACAAAAGGTACACCAAAATAAACACAGAGAGAGCTAAAATTTTTATACGTAATCCATACAAAAATTTTTATTTTTAAAAAAACGCAGAATCAAAAACAGCAGATTAAGAAAGGCAGCAGCGGGACTTTGGACTTTCTGGAAGGCCACTTGAAAAAAAAAAAAAAAGAAATGTTTTTTTTCTTTTTTTTTTTTTTTAATTCTTTTTAAAAATAAATCAATGACAATCATTTGTATATATCTCAAAAGAATTAATAAAATTTTTAAACAAAAGTTTTAATTCTAAATCACAGAAAGTGAATATCAATTATTTTTGTACTGTGCAAATTTTGTTTTTATTGGTATTTATTTATTTTTCAATCACTATTCTAAGGTCTACCAGATTCTCAAATCTTACTCATTGTTTATTTTTTTTTTTTTCTTTTTATTAATTTTTTTAGAAGATTAAAAATGACCACTATAGTTTCAATCAATAAAAAAAAAAAAAAAAAGTGGAAACAGTCGACATTGATATACACACACCCCTCATACTCTAAGCTACTTTTTTTTTTTTTGTCATACCGTTTTTTTTCAGTAAAAGGTTTTTTTTTTTTTTTGGTTTATTTTTTTTTCTTATTTATTTT